>JAUZNJ010076858.1:0-24684 GCA_034780135.1 Jordanella pulchra
TCTAGATGGCACCAAGATAATTATTCTTATTGTCACATCGCCAGACAGGACACTGCAAAAAAAAAAAAAAAAAAAAATGCGTAATAGTTTTAGGAGATTGAATGTCTCTGCTGGGCACAATGGTATGTTTCATTTTATGCCATCATAAGACATTAAAATTTTAAGACTTACATATACATGACATTTTATGGTTAAAATGATTTCTTCTAATCTTGTGTGTTAATACATAGATATTAATTTTACCTATTTTAAGAAAAAAAACTTGATGGGGCCATATACAGTTGTGGTCAAAAGTTTACATACACTTGTAAAAAACATAATGTCATGGCTGTCTTGAGTTGTAAACTTTTGACTACAACTGTACATAGGATTGAATAAACAAGATGCAGAGCATGAAATCCAAAATGATTCAAGCAGCTTTTATTTTTACAGATATATGACAATAAAGCTACTTTTCAGCAGTACTATTGTTGTGCTCATTTATCTTGACCATGACCATGACCTGGATGACTGAGAACCTTCACCGATATCTCATTTATCTTGTTAGATCAAGTCATTTCTTACCCTTACGTGAGAAATCTGGTCAAAATAAATTAACAAATAAATAAATAAATAAACACCTTTAGTGTATGAGTTTGTTCTCCCTGGAGTTTTAACTTTTATGAAGCAAAACTTCAGCTGCCTTCAAAGTACACTACTGACTTAGCTTTCCTGCCATTTTCAGAGTATTGCCTTGTTGTGGCTGAAAACGACCACAAATAGGACTTGGGATACAAACCTCAGTATCCGATTTCCTGCACTGTGTTTGACCGCAGCTATTTAATTTAACCTCCTTAATTCTATGTATTGATTTGTTTGGACTATTCTGTTCAGATTTTTCCTCCAGCCACAGAGAACCCTACACTCAGCTCAGACTGCAGTGTGCAGTCAGTGGTTTTCCTCTTCTTCTTCTTCTACCCCTTCTGCCCCTGACAGACATATCCCTGCACACAGTAGTTGGAGAAAAGGAAGCAGACACTACATTCAATGAAATGTTAATGAAATTTGTGTTAACAATTCCTTCACATAATTACTCTATTTTTACCTCCATGATGGATTACTAGGTTTCAACAATATTGTAAAAAAAAAGAACTTTCTCCTGATTTCCACTCACCACCAAACAAATCTAAATAAAAAAGGTGAAGACTTGTAAATATTTTAATCTTCTGTTGCCATTGTGTTGTGCCCTGATGTCTGGGTTTAGTGATTCATAGCCAACATTATCGTTACATTATTCTGTAGAGAACGTTATCTTTTTGTGTGTTTGGTTCTCTTTTTTTACAAACGTCTTTAATTTTAGAAACAAATATACTTATCATGACTTCTAAACCTGAAAAGGAAAGAGTTTAAAAACGATAAAATTTGCCTTCTGATTCTAAAGTTTAAGAAAATGAAACCTGTAAGCCATGATTTCCATTTTCTCTCGGGTAGTAATAAGGCATATCTCCTCTTTCCTAATCTTCCAAATAGAAAAGACTACGAACTGTGCATTTAAGATCCTTGTACCTCTAACAAATTTTGTTAGCATCAAATTGTCATGATCCGTGTGTCTTTGTATTATTTTTGAAGTTTCCTGTTGTTCTCTGTGTTCCCTGTGTCCCCTTATTGCTCCACTGTGCATATAATCCCTCCTGGTCTCTTGTTCTTTGTCGGGTCCTTGTCTTAGCTGTCTCAGCTCGTCTCTGTCTGTCTGCATCTGTATCTGATCGCCTGGGGAATTATTGGATGCCTCTCGTAAGTCCAGTGCTACCGGTATTCAAGATGGATTCTGTTTTGCTGTGCTGCCTGTTCTGAGGACATCTCCTGTAACTCTGTTTTGGACTCTGTGTTTATTAAACGTCTTAATCTTCACTACAACCTGGTTCCGCCTCTGCCTCACCACCAACCAAACAACCACAACATGACACAAATAACCTGTACCTCAAATCTTCTATCACATCTTCTAGGTTGTTTAAAAGTTGTGGTGATTTATTACCTTTTGTATGCGTAGGCTGTACTCTAGCTGCCCTTTAGTCACTAGGCCTACTCTGGGGTCCAGGGACCACTTGTCCTCACCAGCAAAGATTATATTGGATCGATTGAGCCAGGCCACCTTGGACACTTTGTCGTCAACATAACACCTGCAAACACAAACAAAGAAGCATGTAAGATGAGAGAAACTGATCAGTTGGTCCCTCTTTTAATGGTGGAAACAAAAACACTTTGAAGAGGAATCTTATTAGAAAAAATACACTGTGGACAATTACTGTACATCAAAGCAATTCATTGATTCATTCACATAAAGATGGTTAGTGAGGAAGTGAAAAAATAAGGGGATTTGATATACATAAAGACAATGTCAGCTGGTGCAATATACTCTACAGTAGTTTAAGAAATTGCTCATGGATGTACGTATGAATGTATGTAAACCACATAAAATATTTTGGTGTAACCTTAAAAATGTAGTTAGGACTATTATTAAAGACATTCAGTTCCACTTGTCCTTCTCCTTTAAATCACCTCTTTATGATTAATACATCTTCAACAGCAATCCTCTTTCTGTGATCACAAAAGACTCTGCTATCGTTGCAGAGCTTTATGCCAGGTAAGCTTAAGCTAAAACAGCTTACACATGGAGCTAAGCATCTTGCTAATGAATAAATGTAAATGTAAGAGGATGTCAGCACAAATGAGAATGGATATATGCTGTTATGCAAGCTGACAAAAGATGTTCCTCATATGTATATTCATGCAACTCTCAGCTATGCATGTTAGTTTGGATTGGCCTAAGAGCAAGTAGATCAGTGAGGCATAGTGTTGAGGAAGTTGACCTCAAAAGATGTTAAAAAGTGACATTTTGATCACCCCAGTGTGTGACACAGTGGGAGGCAGATGGTAGATCTTTGAAGGCTTTTATTTGCAACTTGATCCCTGCTGATGTGCCTTCCCTTTATGTGGAACTGTGATAACTGCCTGTACTTATTGACACTCTCTGACTTAGGATTTTCATGTTCGTCATCCAGAGCCACTTTCCATTTTAGTTTCAAAGATCTTAAGGGGTCTAATTAAGAAAGCAGCATGCTAAACTGATTAGGACAGTTTCCTATAATCTCAGATCATAAAGCCCTCTTCCCCAAAACCCTCCTTAATGCAGAGAAACCCTATGAAGAAGATAATGGGTCTGACTCAATCCAATCCATGTAACATGAATCTGTTTATGAATCTGTTTCATTGTCTCCTTTAGAGTTTTAAAATTTAGTGCCTAAAAATGGTTCTTGATTGTTGAGGCCGTGTGGTGCTTCAAACAAATGATCAGACCTGAGTGTATCCCTGACCACATGGTTTTAAAAAATAAACATGCTCTGTTTTAGTGCATCTTTCCAGACCTTCAATTTTCTTTGAAGGAAACATTTTTTATTTTTGAAGCCAAACATAATACATCAAATATTTAACAGTACAATGTGTTGTTTTACTCTGGGCATTTTTTGTATTAAATATAATCTTTACAATTATTTATTTGTTTCTGTAGAGAAGATGATTTTAACTCAATGTTTTTTTAAAAAAAAATTGTATAGATCCTTTTTCTGGACTTTTTTGGATTTTTGTCTTTTGTCCTCTCATAATTCCTAATATTACAGCTATTAATACTTTTTTGAAATGGAAGTTACAAATATCATCCAGAAAAAAAGAGATAATAACCTAATGATTCATTTGTGATGAATGGCTGTGATTATTTTCTGTTTATCTTCACATTTAAATATCCTTGATGTTTATGTTCAACTAAAAAAGGGAAGCTTAGTTTTGGACTTTTGTGTTTTTTAAGCAACACTTTTTTTGTTTACCTGTAGAACTCGACTGCAGGACCGGCTGCAGCAATGAGACATAGTGTGATTATCTGAGGTACTTTAAATATGTTAAGCTACTTAGGATTAAGTATTTTCTTTTTGACTGAAGGAAAGAACTTTGCATTTTCCTATTATGCTGAAGCTCAGAGAGAGGAAACTATAGATACTCTCTATCACTGCCAGGCTATTTAACCAAAGTTCTGATGAAAGTCCGTCTGCTGTTCCTCATCATGGTCCAAAAGACGCTGAGAGAAAACCTCTACTTCACTCTAAGCTGGAATTTACAATTTGGTCTTACTAAATCTCTATCCAAGTTTTACCACTTTCCTCACCCTGGGTTATGCCGCTCGGCATAGACCAAACCCTCATCCACCATGTGCACCAGTCTTACACTCCCATTGGCTCTGCAGTTGCTCTAATAAGCTTGTATATCCTGTTGTACCTCTGTTCGAGGCACTCAATTTAACTTTTGAACTAGGCAGGCTGCAGTCTTGGATTAAACAACCCTTCTGGACTTTTCGAGAAATGGATATAAAGTATTTCTAGTTCTAGTTGCTCGGAAATGCGTGTGCAGATATAACCGCTTTTTTCATTTTCTCTTGATGCTTTTTTTTGCTAATTGTCACTGGCAATGACAGGTCCATCCACATACCTGGGTACAACTGCACCTCGGAGTTATCAAAAAAAAAGAAAGAGAAATGCACCTACAGATGTATTTAGTGTTTTATTCAGTCTATGTGTATAAATGCATGTGCCTCATCAGCTAACTTAACTCAGATGTTGACTGGATCCAGAGGTGGGTAGAGTAAGTAAACTGCACTTAAGTAAGAGTGGTACTACTTCAACATTTCTTTACTCAAATAAAAGTAGAAAACTTTTTGCTAAAAAGGCTTGAGTACTGAGTAAATGTTGGATAACATCTTATTTAATGTTAGAAATGATGCAAAGAGACAGACTTTATGTGATAGCTCTGGTATTTTAAAGAATCAAATGCATAAAGTATACAAATAAATTCATGCAGAAGAAATGTTTTTACAAAATATGTTTGTTTTCTACATAAAACTTAGAAAACCAACCCTTACAGTGAGAACTGTATATAGGACAGGGTAAAGAACTTCTGCTGATCATATCTACCATTTATTTGTATTTACCTGCTCTTGGAATTGTTCAAATTACTCAGAGGACAGAGTAGTCATTAGTTTTACACAAGTAATATTAGTGATACTTAACAAGAAGCAGCACAGTAAGACTACTCCTGAAAGTCATTTTATTTATATGTAAGTATAATATATGCAACTAGTTACTGCCTACCTCTGACTGGATCAAACTGATATATTCTAGCAATTATGTGCTTGCTTGAGGAGATGGAAGAGCTTATTTTGTTTATTTCAACTAAGTTTGATTTCTTTAATTGGTGGTTTGTTGATCGAGCAGAATAAGGACCAAGAAAGGCTTACAGATACAAGAATAGAATCAATGTTTGAGTGCTTTGAAAGGCTGTGGTGAATCATTTTACTGCTGTTACTTGTGGTCTTAAACTAGACTTTTTTAAAAATCAAAATCTAATTTGTGTATCGCAAACTACTTTTTTTTCAGTCAATTAACAATGGTAAATTTAGACTCTATAGTTGGGAAGCATCTGTTTTAGTAATTATGTTAATTTGATTTATTTTGTACCAATTTATTCTAAATATAATCTCAAAGTGCTTAACGAGACAAATCAAATTTGTTGCAAATTCTGTAAAATGAAGTCTAAATTCAGTTGTAATATAACTCATTCAGTCATACAGGCAAGTTTTAATACTGTTACACTCACACGCTAATGTAGGTAATTAAATAAAATGTATGTTAAATGGGATACCTTATAGTTAAAGCCAGTTGATCAAACACTGTCAATGGATAATAATTATCTATCTAATGAACCCCCCACCCCTGTTCGCACTAAGTCAATTTTCAACAATCGCTCACATTAAGCAAGAATAGTGACAGAGGAGAGAAATGCCCTCTTTAACAGTTTCCATTAAGACCTCCCTCAATTAATTCCCAGAACAGAAGTCATTTCTTACAGCACTCAAAGCTGCCGCCCTGGTTCACTGTATGTAGGCCACTGTTTTGCTTTCATTCTAGAGATATTCAAGGTTTTTTACATATACTTTTAAGAGCCCAATCTGTTGATTTGTGACTTCTGTTCATTTTTTCCAGTTGTTTGAGACAACATTAAAACTTTGTGTTTCAAGAAAATATCACCAATGATTGAAATTTTAACTGCACCCTTAAAAGACTTTAATCTTCACATCACTGTTGATCAAGTTAAGCCTGCCCTTCTTTCCATTACTGCATGGTCATTGTGGTTTGCAGGCATTTGCTAAATTCCTTCCACACTATTTTACATTTGAATCTAATGAAGGTCTAGACTGGCGCATTGGAGCTATATATAAAAAACAACTACTTAATTATCTAGATTGAGACAATTTTTATGTTAATTAAGCTTATGGTATTAAACCAATCAGCTGTAGCTGTCAAGAGGCGCTTCCCTGATGTGAAAAAAGACCTGCCTACTGCATCACAACAGTACTGGATCCAAGGTAAAAAGCCTGCCTTCTGCTGCTTTGCTTTTCAGATAATTTAATCAAGACTTTTCATGATGACTACATTTTCATTCAGCGCCTATAACAGCTGCACTCATACTCAGTTTGAAGAAATCTTGTATCCCATCTTGATTCTTTAATTTTTTGGCCAATATCCTTGTTGATCACCTGCTGTGTTTGGAACCATGGTCCTATGGAAGACCTATTTTTATGTTTCATTATGTCAGACATATTTGGTAAATAAGCATGTCTAACAAACAATATTCTTAGGTAAACACTATATGGTCAGCTGGAGGATACACTCTACTCCTGGTGTCAGAATAAATTCAACTCATCTCTACTCAATAACAGTACATGATATCAGCTTTTTGTGCTAATATTGTGATTAGTTTTTACTTTGTTTGATCCCTCTTATAAAGTATAGAAAACAATTACAATATTTTTACTTATTTGTTTTAAATACTTTTATGTATACTAAAATTTTATTCCCATGATTGTAAATACAAAAGAAGAGCATCCCAGACATTATAGATAGAGAAAAAAATGTAAAAAAGCAACAATAGTATTACAAAGAGTCATTAATAACTGTAATGGATTATATGTAAAAGTCATGACAGCATTTAATTAATTAATTACTGTAGTCAAACACATATATAAAATTTCATGTAATATAGGGAGTCATGTGTGCAAAGCTCTGTAATCTGACTTTTTAATCATTTTAATATCAACCTATCAAAATAAATAATAGGAGGCGGTCCTGTTATTATCAGATTGCTGTTTGTAAGACAAAATGAGTCCATTGTTTACCACTGTTTTGGCGAATCAATGATTATCACTATGAATTACTGGGATTCTTACAGCCTGTCCACATTTTTCTAAAAATCTTGCTTTTTAGATCATAAGTGAAATAATAAGAGGAAAGTATAGATTTCATTACTGCTTTAATAAAGAAAGTACTTCTTCACAGTACAAGCATTGTTCTTTCAAATTGATTAAAGATAATTTAGAATACATAATGTAATGATTCTTGCTCAGTATATCCCTTAAACAACAACAAAACACATTTCCCAGGTCACAAAAAGTTAAAAAAGGCCAGTAAAAATGGTAACACTATAAAAAATGGCAGTATATAGTTTATGCATAGGGTAAACTCCTGATAAAAAAAGGCTATGGTGTATTCAAATGCAAGGTAGTTTTTATCCTAACTAACTTATCCAGACCTAATTTGTTTGTTATTTATCTATAATGACATAAATGTTCTTCTGTTGATTTGACAAAACAAGCTTTGGACTCTTTTTCACACTCAGGCCACTTGGGTTTTTTTCTAAACTAGAATCTATCATTTATCATCTAATAAGAAGTTCAGCTTTTAAAGCAAACACATGTGCACAATGCAGTGGAAAAAACATTGCAAATGTTTAAAGTGTTACATTTTTTTTCTCTGTGTTTTTATAAGGAGCAAAAAAAAAAGTGTTAAAAAATCACTATATGCGTATGTCAAGGTGGTGCTTATACTTGTGAGAAAAATCTTGGCATGGGGTTGGACAACCCTTTCTTGCATTCATTTGAAAGAAAAAGATCTGATAGGTCAGTGTTCATTGTGTTTCTATAGCAACGATATCCTCTGAAGCCCCAACCCCATCCCCCTGTCCCCAATAACCACTCAACAGATACTTTATCTTGGCAGTCATCTACGTTTGGTAAATCTCTCAGTCTACACTAATCCATTCTGGAAGAATCAGCTTCCACATCTATTGCATTACACACCTAGTCTTTAGAATTATCTCCAAAGATAATCAGAATACAACCTTTAAAAAGCAAATAATTCCTTAAAGTTTTTTGCGTCGTACTCTCACCCAGTATC
Source organism: Jordanella pulchra (assembly GCA_034780135.1). Lineage (NCBI taxonomy): Eukaryota > Metazoa > Chordata > Actinopteri > Cyprinodontiformes > Cyprinodontidae > Jordanella > Jordanella pulchra. Next base: position 8,316 of record JAUZNJ010076858.1, read on the forward strand.
TTGTTAACAGAAAATATGCTAAAACTTGGATCATTTCAACTTTTAGAACGTTATAACAAAATGGTGCCAACATTTATTAGATGGGTGTCTATAAGTGAACAAGACTAATGAAAGGTCGTATCAGATATATTTTTTAACTCCTCATCGCCCAGAATAAAAGTTCTCCTCTCTGTGTTTCAATGGCTCAGCATTGCTGACCTACTATTATTCAAGAGCATTGTTTTGGCTTAGTTCTATCTTTACCATGACAGATTAAAGGAGCTGCTACTTTGCTGCATTTAAGGCCTCTGCTGTGCATCCATCTCTCACTCCTTCCTCCTATAACAAGGCAAAAAGAAGTTCGATGATCTTAAAATTCTAACTTTGAAGCAAAGATTGATCCTTGACAAAGATAAGCTCTTCATCTTTTTAACGTTTACCCCTGCCTTAAGGCTGGGTCACACCACTTACATCCAATGCTGCAACATCTGCATAGGTTGGCTGGCTGCGTTGAGGGTCCTAGTACGCATAGGATGAGCAGATGTCCCAATATGTGTGGGACTGTGCCTTTTGTCTCAGAGTCCCACAAATTAAAACAATTTCCCTTATTTGATTGGTACTCAAAGTTTTTCAACAAGCACTTTTCTTAAATGTAGAGAGCAGAGCTGAAGTCATTGTCAAAGACTGTCACTTAAAATACAAATGGAGCGCCCGACTTCATGACCAACCTGGCATGATCCTTTTAAAATACAACAGGTAAAGGATTTTAATGGGAACTACGTCTAAAGATAAGAAAATGCAGCCACAACAAAGACTGTGGAACGATTTATAACTGAGTAAGATCAGTGAAAGGTAAGTCTTGCCAAAATTATTTTTCAATTTCACATGGAGGGGAGCATAACTATATGTAACCCACAATGTCCCTCATAAGCTTTCTTGTTGTTTCACATTTGTTTTTTGAAGCTCATAGAGGATCCCTAGTTCACTTTGTCTTTTTTCTGTTCTCCTGAGCTCCCTCAGTGGGTAAAGTACACTGCTTATTGAAATGTATTAATGACTGTATGTCAGAGTTTGCCCTGCCTAGTATACATCATGACATATCTCTCTTCCTCTCAGACTTATGATTTTGCCATGAAATTGCTGCATAGGTTTGACCAAAATAGACCAAGGATCTACAGTACCGGCTGGAGCTAAGCAAGCACAGTTACAGAGGATTTTGAGGGGTCTGACCAGCCACATGCATTTTAATGAGCTCTGAGAGCCACAACTCTATACAATCCGATTTGCTGTTGGATCAGACGCTGAATTGTGTCCAGTCTGTTTGGGCCTTTACAATAAAAAAAACAGTTTTTCATCTCTGCCATTTCAGATTCAGCTCTGAACCACTTTAGGCTGTCTTGAAGTTCAAGATGTTTCATTAAGATGCCAACAGACTTACATTAAAAAAGCAGAGATAAGACCCTGAGGCTCCTCACTACGACAATGTCGGAGATTGTGTCCATGAACACCACAAACAGATTCTATGAGAAGGGACAACCCTGGCAGAGATCAACTTGGACTGGAAACAGGTGTGAATTTGTAGAAAAATGCAGGCATTTGGTGCTTTTGGACCTGATAGCTCTTGGAAACATTTCTAGTGACTCATACTTCTGCACCACCACAAAATATCTAAATCACATGGTCCACAAAACATAAATGGATTGAAAAATAAAACTACCATGATCTGCTCAGCAACACTGCTGCAAATGTCCCAAAATCAGGACAAAGGGCAGAATGCTGTTCTTCAAGGGGCCTAACAATTAACAACCACTGTGTTATGTTTACAAGGGAGAATGAGAAGTGTAATCCCTAAATACTTGAACTATCCTGCAGTCCCATTTATCTCGAAGGAGTAGTGGGTTTAGATATCATCTAAAAGAAAGGACGGCATCTATAACCATACTTTCTGTTTTCACTCCTATTTATTTTCTGTAATACCACAATACTTGCTTGTTACTTTGACCAAGACAGTAACCACTAGGCATCAAACATTCATCCTTGAGGTGTTTCTCTGTTTTTTCATCATTCCAGAGGGTTTTGCTGAAATCCTGTTTGGAAGTGCGGCAGCTCTTTGTGGGACTTACTGAAGAGACAAACACAAAGGTACTCTGGTTAAGCTCAGCCATCAAGGACTGTGCTTTACTACCATTTATCTACCTGGCAAATGTCCCGTCCTTGCAGAAAAGGATGCTCCCTTTCACACCTCTGCAGATCTGCTTTCATCTGCTTCAATAAAAACTTGCTCGGTGAATGCATACCCAACAGCAGACTTCTAAAACATAGCTTTCAGGTGTTTTGAACTTAACATAGCCCAAAGATGAAGCTTTCAAGTAAAATGGGGACTCTTTCAGAAACATGAAGGTTGGTGTAGTGACATCACAGTATTACAAATGAAATGTAATACTCTGTAATCCTGGAGTAGTTTTCTATAGACATTTTACTCAAAAAGGGAGTACATACTGTTTAAGGGCATGTTTATATTTGAAGCACTTGCCGAACTGATTATAAAGATGGGGAAAAAAATATCCAGACTCCCTAACCATTGCTCTTGGGGATTGAGAATAGCCCAAACCTCTCAAAAGAAATTCTAAATCCCAAACAGCAGGTAAAGTGTCCCATGAGAGACGCAAACACACTGAACCACTGATACTCAGTTGTTAAAGAAGCACATAATACAGCAGAAAGAATTTCCAGTGTCTACTTTACCTTATCCTGACTGGGAGCACAAAAGTAAAACCTCCAAGGCTGCGTGGTTTGGCTCTTCCATATAACAGGACAAGTCTAGACTGCAAAAAATTATTATGTTTGCAGAGATGATCATCAAAGCTCAACCAAGAATTTTTACTGGCTGCGGGTCAATAAAAGGTCATCTTACATTTCTAGTAATTTCACAGATCATAGTCACGGACTGCTAAGACTTATCAGGTACATCAGGCATTACAGGGAGTTATTTGCAAAAAATAAGATGCCACGAAAACATTTTATATCCAGGCTGTCTCTCTAAGGAACACAATGAACATCTCACAAGCCAAATAAAGCATCTTCTCTTCTGGGAAAAAATAAACATATCTGAACCTTCAAATAGAAAAAAAAAGGGCATACACACACAACTACATACTGTACTACTTTATTTCCTTTTAAGTTTTTTACATTTTTAACTAAAGTTAATACAATATTAACAATAGAAACTAAAGTCATTTCCTTTTTTGTGCAGCAAACTGACCAATAAAGAAAGTTCTCTGTCTGATGATGATTCTGATGTCTGTCTAATGATAACAACACGTTTGAGTGCTCAATAAATATGCACAAGTCCAAACAAACCTTTTAAGATGCATTAAATTATCATTATCTTCAGCTTGCACAATAACTAAAGAAAATGTTTTTTTTATCATTCTGCAACTTACTTTCATTTTATTCCCTCCATGTGGGACCTCATGTAGGTCACAAAAATAAATCTGAAGAACAATGAGACTCAAAGCGGACTAAAACCAGCGAAGTCGATAAGAACTTTCCTGTACTTATTCCCCTTAAACTTTTTCATCCTCCCAAACGTTGCTCCTCATCTATCCAAAAAACAACACCTCCACGAATCCCCATTAATGTGCTCGACTTCTTTTTATTTTTAGGCTGCCTCTCATGCAAGTCCTTGTCACTGCTTTCAACAGGTTCCATTTTAGATATTGTCAGCATATTAACTTTTTGGAGCAGAGGTAGAAAGTACTGTACTGAAATCAAATGTACGATTCATTGATCCATAGATATGCTGTCTCTCCTTTGGCCTTTGCTTTCTCAGTCTCCTATGGAATCGTTCATGCCGGGTCCCAGCTGCTCTCAGCTCAGTCTGCACAGCGTTCTCAGTTGTAGATATTTTCTGTTCTCACTAATGAGCAACTGCCCTAGAGGCGGAGAACATCCGATCACTTGTCAAAGTCGTTGTCTGCCGGTAGCTTTCACTTCCTTTCAGCAGAGTAGCTGTCAAGGTGGGTCTTTCCTAGGCTGTGCTGAAGGCGTGAACTAGAACGAACAACAGTCCAACTGTCTTTAGTTGGTTTCATTGCTGACATATTCAACTTGTCTTTTCCAGGGATCTCAGTTATCTTAAAATAGCAAGCCATAGTAGAACAGTACAGGAAATCCATCCCATTACCAGGGTTCAGTCTTCAGTAAGATGCAGTATCTGAGCTACGTCTAAGCTACTGTCGAGTATAGTAGAATATATATTGGATTACTTTTGGTAAAACAAATCCCCATCTACAGAGTCCTCTCCAGGATCTTTAAAACAACTCAAGTTTTCCATATAAAAAAGCAAATATTAGCTAATTTCATAAAAATGTTTGTAAAAAAGATGGTTAACCATGGTATACCAATATATACATAGAAAAAGATTTATATATAGATATATATATATATATATATATAAAAGCTATTTACCAAAAGCCCCACAGAGAAGAGTTTTGCAGTGACGGATGCCTTAGCTTCCGTCTCACCCAAAGCTTTGTTGAAAGATGCTGTGCTATATTATGGTCTTTTTCTGGCCCACTGTGCAGTGTCAATATGAGCTAGCCAATAGGCTATGGCTGACAGGGGACTGTGTGGGATGACAGATGCCTGGGCCAGAGCTGCTGAGCTGGGCTTGTGTTGACAAGAGAGCTGGGTGGGATAGAACCCTGCTCCGGGGCTAGCCGTGGGGGAGGACCAAAGAGCAGACTGGAGCCAGAGAGTGAAAGTGTAATGAGACGAACAATGTGCCAAGACTGACAGAAGAGACACACCACCCACTCTTGCATTAATACTACAGCAACTAACTCTCCTCAGCTTTTTGCTCTTCTGTATCTGCCATTTCACACCTGTTAACCAAAAAATAATCATGTTTCTTCTGTATAATGCCACTCTTTCGTTCAGCCCATACAGTATTTTAAACACCACACCTCAGTTTTACTCATATCGACTGGTGATCTTGTTTCTCAAAGATGTCACTGTAGCTGGAGGTTTATTAGCAGTTAAATCTTTGCTGTCTATGCATAATTTGTGTGTCTCAATAAATATTTGGGTGGGTGTGTGTTTGGGGGTTAATAAAAACACCAGCAGTAAGGCAAAAGGGTTTACCGTGAGTGAGACAGCACAACAGAGAGGTGTGGGATACAAGGAAAGCTAAAGCAGCATATCAAATCAAAGTCAGGTTCCTCCTTTGTAGCCCTTTGAGCAGTTTCTTGCCCCAGTTATTCTCAGAAAAGAAGGTTAAGTGTATTTCCGGTACAGCGTTATCCCCGAGGACAAGGCTTAACAGAAGAAAGCATTTATTAAAATATTTCCAATGCTGTCTAACTGGCTTTTACCTTTCACCGTTTCATAAATAGCTCCACATAAAAACACAGAGAAATAAAGTAGAGTTACATTGTTCTTTAAACTGACTGACCTTAAAGGGATAGTTTAAAATGTTTGAGCTGAATTTCTAAATCTTAGCTGAATTGAATGTCTACAATGTCAAATTATATACATAGCACCCAAAAAACAACAGAACCAAAGTACTGTACAGTTCAATGAAACAAAATAAAGGATGTTAAAAAGAAAGTTTAAACAAATATAATCTATAACTATTGTTATAGGAGAACATAAAACTTGCCAAAGAATGGAAATCTGTCTTAAGAAAGGATTTATAAGTCTCAATAGTCTCTGCCTATTTGTTGGTTAGACTGCAAAAAACCTACATGTTATGAGGGCAGCTACAGTCACAACAAAGATGGCTACCAACCATGAGGCTATTGTTGAGCTGAGCTTCCACTTTTAGCAACTTAAAAAAAAAAAACAGATCTGTAATTTCTTACTTCATTTACGTGTTGACTTTCTGACACAAGTCATGTTTCCGTTAGCTGTACACATGGACACACATGTATAGTCGTATATTTTCCTTGATTGTTCCCCAAAATAAACTGCAGCTCCTGCATCGTGAGCATGCATTCTGCTGAGAAGCCAATTCAGTCTTCATCTCATTTTTAATCAGCTAGATGGAGAAATACAGATGTTTAACATTCATTGTTTTGGTGTCTCTAAAACAAATCACTGAAATTGTTATGTTGTTCTTCCACAAAACATACACGTTTTTCAGCACTTTAAACATATAAGATGCTATTTAAGGGTCTATCAAGCATGACAGATTCTTCTGAAAAAATGCTCCAGGACACAGATATTTAACAGAGGTTATAAAAACAGAAGTCATTTTTATAACCTCTATGCTTTACGCACGGTTTGCTTTACAAACTGCTCCAGACACAGTTGATGGTATACAGCCTAGATGTTTTGAACACAGGCTCTGTCATAGGGATAGAGGCTCCAATGGAAATCAGTACTTTTATTTAACCAGATTCCCTTTCATTAGGTGATAAACACATTTTGCAGTTCTTGCAAATTAGCCTAAGTTGCTGCAAGGCAATAGCTCCACCTGGCACAATTATCCGCTATAAATGATTGTGGATCAAAAATGCTAGAAATGATTTGGTTCAAATTTGCTGCAGTTACAGCAGAGATGTTAATTATTATACTCTAATGTATCTCCTTGGTTTTAAAAGCAACTTTCACAGTGTTTTTACTATTTATTTTGAAAAAGCTTTAGGCCACGCTAATAAATAAGTAAATATTTTTTTGTTATGATAGTTGTTCAAATGGACAAAATATTATTTTATGCCTTGCCTTTACACTGGTACTAAATGGTTAAATGTAGACCTAATAACTGTAAAGCTAATTCTAATTATTTCATTGTTGTATTTTTTGGATGATTTTGCTTCTGAATACCCCTTTGCTTAATGGGTTTACTTCACACATTCTTGTCAGACTGTTTTGAGGATAGAGTTTTTTTTTCTTCAGTGTTCTATTCTCTTGAGCTTACCTGATTCTAATTGTGTCAGCAATTATTGTTTGCTATGTCCAATTGGTAATTTATCATAAAACAGGCTCAAATCAAAGACAAGACTTCCCTTCAGTTAAAAATGTTTTGGTACCTATCTAGCAGTCTTTGTCAATTCTGGTTGCTTAAACTAAGGGGAAGGTCCGCCTGCCTCAGATGTTAGGGTGGCTGCTGGCTATGGCCTGAATAACTAAGAATTTGCACATGCAAGATTTGGTGATTTGTTTTGCATCACACTTGACCTTCTGGTCAAGTCTGCTTGACTTCAATTTAAAAGCTCAGAGTAAAACTGGATCAGACTTGCTAATGTCTGCAAAACAAGGATATTGTGGCCTTTGGAAGAGAAAAGGGACTGCATCATTACAGATGCTTAACCAAAACCCTTTTTTCACATATCCATCCTGGAGTGTTTGTCCCTAAGAAGGTCAACCTCAGATTCTTCTTAACAGTCAAATCACTGCAAAACTTTTGGAAGATTTTAAAATACTCTGAATGTTTACATTTGTGACTGTTGGAAAGACCAAAAGAAAAGCCTCAGAATGTTTGCAAAAAAGACCTACAATGGAAATTATATGAACTTAAGAAAATCATTTTGCATGCTCAGAAAGTGCCAACGATATAACATTTTAGAGGTATTTGCTTGAAAAAACAAAACTAAATGAAACTACATAAAACCCTGTGTCAGCCAGTGATAAATGCTGTGATCATAGACTGTAATGTATATCCTGTTGTGTCTGGTGGCAATATAAATATGGGTGTTTGTCTAGCCAAGTAATCAGTGACTAAAAAGATTAGTCTCTTGGCAACATCATATTCGTATACCAGGATAACAGAAGGTTAACTAATTAACAATTATTAAGAACTATGATAAGAAGAAAAAGTCATCTTTACCTTTGACCCATTACATAAAGCTGTATTTTTTTGGGACATATGGAAGTTCATCCTTGGATTGTTTCATGTCCCTTTTTTAAATTACATTGATGGTCGCAAACAGCCACATAATTCCCTCAGCATGAAGCTCCTCCATCTTGGTTTGCATGCTTCAGTGCTCATAGCAAGCTGGTAATCAGTGCTAGAGAGATTGTTTTGAGTCTTAGCCTGTTTGACCACAGGGCAGAATATTATTAATCAAAATCAGGTACAAACCAGTCATTATCTTGAATGAGCGTTCTATATATGCCTGATGCAATTGTAACTTTACTGCAAAGCCTTTGTATTTACTTGGCCAAAGCTCTTGTGAAATTTTTGTAGGCTTTCTTTCAGTTCACTATTCATATGCGGAAGCACAGCATGTTAAAGTGAACTGTATTGACTGTAACAAAGGGTGACTGTGTTTAACTGAATCACAGACTTTTGAAAACAAATTGATCCTCTAATCAGACCATGTAAATGCTAATAACATACAGTTCTTTGACTAAATTTATAACTAGTCATATTTATTTACATGTGCATGCAGACATGAGCTGAGGACAAATTGGCTTTTAATAAGTAATCATACAGACCATGTTATTAATGAAATTAAAACCTGCACTCTAAAAACTAAACTTCCTTCCTCTGTGGGCTAGTCTATTTCACATTATTTACCAAATTGCTACAATAATAACTCAATTAAAAACTTCCTTGTTTGATTATGTGCCAACATTTAGTCAATTTACCAGAATTTTGAAATCCATTAAGGGGCCCTTGTCTGATGTAAATATGAGAAAGGACATTGCAAGACATTTAACAATATGTGGTTGCTGATATGATAAACTATCAGAGCATTGGTACCTTTTGTAAAAATCTCTGTAAAACAAACAAACTTAATAGTTGAGTTATTTATCCATCAAAAATAGCATCTAGACATAAACAGGTGTATAATAGCTTGACTTATGGCCCTCTACTTTTTGACATTTTCTCCCATTACAACCACAACCTTCAATAGTTTTAAGGGGACTTCATGTGAAAAAACAAAAATCGCTGCACTGCAAAATCAGATCTAAAAATAAGTAAATGCCTCCTTAAACACGTGTATTTAAATAAATACAACGGTCTGCCAATGGAAGGCAAATCTCTGCTGTTAAATAAAATAGTCAGGTGTTATGAACTTGAAATAAAATAATGTTTTTTTTTTTCCTATTTTAAACATAAATCATTCATTGGCAATTGACCTTAATTCACTACTCAAAATAAAGTAAAAATATATTTATCTGAACAACAAATTATTTACTCAGATTTCACTTTTGAGTGTGAAATTGATTGTCTGTGTTTCATTAATGCAAATGAAAGTGCTTTCTGCTTGTGCACCTAAATAAAATCCAGTGAAATTAGTTGTCCTTAGCAGTCACCTAAATACTGTACAATTCGATCATGTGACAATGGGAACACTCTGGCAGAGCTGTGAACAGCCAAAACATGGCTGCCGATGTTACACGATGGGTGAGAATTGTTATTAGTAAAGTAGTCAGGCACATTTAAAACTTTGGAAGAGCTGCAGAGATTACATTTCAATTCAGTTTATTTATAAAGCAGTGATACACAACACATCATGCCAAAGCTCGTTACAGAGACAATTCAATTGAGTCATCCTGACTGGTCAAAAGTGTTCCCTCTCAGGAACAGCTGACTGCATTAAGCCCAGTAGATGTTTGCCTTGGAGAACTGTTAATACATTTTTGGAGAACTAACTGTTCTGCACTAAACAAGTCTGATAGTTATGAGAGAGCAGCAAAAAGAACGCTATTGTTAGATTAAAGCCATAGGATGTTTGTGGGCAGCTTATCCCAGCCAACAGGGGTTATAGCAAAAATGTGGAACAGACTGATATGGTCAGATAACATTCTAAGAGTTTTTTAAAATATTTTATCCAGAACGCCTCACCAATGCTGCAACAGAACGTGGTGGAAGCATTATGCTGTGGGGTTGTCTTTCTTCAACAGGTGAAGGAAAGGAGTTAATAATCTTGAAATGAAAACTGTTAGTGACAGCAAAGGACTTCAACCTTGAGTGAAGAGTCACCTTCAAGCAGGGCAATAACCAGAGTCACGCAGGGCAGGACTGTGAGTGAGGAAGGGCTGAAAGTAACGAGCCAATGACAGATGGTGCCTCATTGAGATGTAGGCAGAAGGATCTATGATGAGTGCAGGTTGCTGCTATTAAATCTCAGGAGATGTACTGTGCGTCCTGTCTCAGTCATATTTTCTTCCTTTGTCACTCTCATTCTCCTAACTTATCCTTTTTTTTACTATTTTTTACCCTCCCTGTCTACGTTTGTCCTTCTTGCCGGGTCTTCAATATTCATTCTTGCCACATAATTTCTTTCTATTGCCTCTCCATCTTATCCAGTATAGCACTTTTGTCATATTCTTGGCTCATCCTAATTTCCTCTGCACTCCTACATAAAGTTTCTCTGACTAGACGGCATTACTGTTTCCATAAGATAAACAAGAAATTATAAATAAAATGTCAACCCCTACTTCATACATTTGCACTGGATTGACTAAAGGTTTACTGATGTTTTTGTCGATATCAATACACAGGCAGGTTTTCATCTTGCTTAAAGGAGGGAATGAACAGGATAGAGAGCTATTATAGCAATAATGTGAGAGACTCGCCTCTTGCAGGTGCAGATTATACACATTAGGCTGCAATTACTGAGTATAGAGTCACAACCTTTGCAGCTTTTTGCTGTCTTTATTTTGTGTTGACATCTCAACACGCAACTTGTTTTCATTATGGCAGGATGTCATATTAGGCCTTGTCTCTTAGTCTGATACCGTGAAATGACTGCCATTTCTCCGCTCTCCATATTTTTTCTCTTATGTGATCCATCAGAGTGTTCCGCTTTGGTGCATTAGAGGTAAAAAATGTGATTCAGTTGACTAGGCAGTGCCAATGAAGGAGAAAATAGGAAAGGGGACAAAAAGATGCTTTTATAAGAGACAAAATACTTCAGACCTGGCTGCTCTGTGAAAGCAGTAAGTGCCAAACATTTAAATAATCATTGAAACATACATGAATCTTGTTTTCCTTACATTGTTGTATAGGTTGTAGGAAGTGCTTGCATTAAAGTGTCATCACGTGGGCTCTATCTTAATGAGATTCTATACACATCTAGAGGAGTTCTAGGAGAATTCAGAAAATCACAGATTTACTGCCTTTTATGACTCATTGGAGTTTCATCTTGCCTATCTTAAATGATTATGTCGGAATAAGAAGCAGCTTTTTCCTGACTTATGTATTCTGGTGACTGCATTTTTAATATAATCTTTATCTGTCTTGTTGGCCGAATTTCAAAATTTAAAGCTTTCCCTTTCATGTGTTTTGGCTCTATGTCTGCAACATTTGTAAGTAGGCTCTGAAGGTTAGCCAGCTCTGCGGCGAGAGCCAGAAGATCAAATATATGACTGACAGATGCTCTGTCAGATGAGAAGGTCACACAGGTCTTCTGTGATTTGCTATGAGAATTGGCTTAGCTATCAGAAATGCCAAACAAAAAAAGAGGGGTGAGGTTGCTGGGGGGTGAAAGCAGACAGCTTATTAAAAGTATGTAAAATTTATGTAAAAACCTAAAAGGGGTTAATTCTTTAAATACAATATGTGCTTGAAAGTTTTCAAACCCTTACATTAAAGAATTAAAGACAGAAAAAAAAATCACGTGCCATAATAAATTAAACCAATTTACTAAATTATCATTAAGTATTTTTTTTATTCATTATCGCCTTTTGCAGTTTAGTGTTATTTGAATTACTAGTGTGAATTTCTGATTCTCTTTAATGGAAGGGTATGTAAATTTTCAAGCACAAGTGTACATCTGTACTGAGGCCGTGCTATGTACTTCAATTATTGGATAAAAGGAGAAGTCTAGAAAGTCATTTCAGAAGTTATCTTTAGCTTGTGTCACATGTCAGAATAGAAACATAATACTGCAGCTTGGGTGTTAAATCACAAAAAAATAGATTTTTGAATTTTCTAAAATCCAAAAGCCTAATATCACAAGTATTTACTTCTGTATTTGATTAAAAATGTTTATCGTTATTGTTATTATGTACTTTACAAAGACAGTTCAATCAAATCAGATCATATTAGTTAAAAGTTTTCTATAAGGAAAATCAGCTGATTGCATTGACTGATTGAGTAAACAGCAATCCCTCACACTGAGCATGCATGTTAGCGACAGTGGAGAGGAAAAACTCCTTTTTAACAGGAATAAACCTCCAGCAGAAACCAGCTCAGTGTGAGCAGCCATCTGCTGAGGAAGACTGGGGTTCAAGGAGACAGAAGCAGACAGACAGAAAGAAGCAGAGATATGAAAGGTAACTTTCATCCAGCTCCACAGGCGCCCTGTCCAGAAAGACACAACCAGGCAGACGAGCTCCAAGCAGCTCCCATATCAAAGGATGAAAGAGGGCACCTCCATAACAAACAGGTTAAGTATTTCCTTCTTGGACTTTCAGGCCACTTAGATGGAGGAGAAGTAATAATGGTGGCAGTATGGAGGGAATTTAGTTCCATTGCTGTTAAAAGCAAAGAACACGTTTCGTAAAAGCAAATTTAATAAAAATGTAATCCAGAAATGGAGCCTTAAAATAACCTTCATTTAAAACTATTTTTTAAGTGTAACTTTGTTGTTTTCCTTAGATTTCTTTCCTAATTATTATTATTTTTTTCATGCTTTACTTATATTTTATTTTTTCCAAATATATTTTTTCAAATGTAATTTTCCTAATGTTTTTTTATAGACTTTTTATTTTCAAATGTATTTTTTCCTTAATGTTTCTTTTCAGATTGAGTTTAACAAATTAATTTTTTTTCAAATTGCCTTTACACTTCATGATCTCTTCAACTCAAGCCCAATACAAACACTCAATCTTGACAAATAAAATGTAGTTGCTAACATTTATCTGATCAAAAAAGATGTGTCTTTGAACAAAATTGTACACATTTTCTCTATTCCTATTTTATTTTAGTTGGAGAGTAAGATCCTATGAACATATGTGACTATTGTAAGGTAAATTTATATTTGCTGAATACATTCTTGTAAGCTTGCTATATTAAATCATGTCCAAATGAAAAAAAGATTAAACACTGCGGTCAGTGTGCAAGTAAAGTAAAATGCTAAAATAGTACTGTATGAGCTGAAAGAAGCTCATCATTTAAAAGTAAACCCGAGCTTAATAACCCCACCCAAGTCTACTGTAGGTTTTGTGCAGTTGTTAAAATGTAAAAAAATGTCTTGAAATTGTGAGCGACCCCCTCATATAAATTCTTTCCAAAATTTTTTTCAAAAAAAATGAGAAGAGTGAAAACCTGTTGGAAGCCACTCCTAAAAAAACTCGACATCAAGGACAAACTAAACATCAGAATTTCTACTTTTAATGCATCGTTCAAACTGAAGCTGAAGCTGCTTATATTTTTTTATTAGTGTAAGTGTGGCAACAGAAATGTATTCCAATAATTATATCTGAGTGTTTCTCCTGTGGGGTGTAGTCATTAGTAGTGCTTAACAAACCCATTTAAGAATGGGCCATGACAACCCAGTGTGACTCCTTCTAATGTTAAAGGGGCTTTTTAAAGTGCTTAACGCCAAGGATAACTCATTTTAAAGCGCTCCCTGGAGTCTCATCAAGTTTACATAATGCTAACAACTATAGCGTGCTGTTTTGAACTTTTGAGCAAAGTGTTTTGACTGGGACAGTACAAGGGTTCTTTCCTAAAAATATTCTTAATGATCTATTTTATGCTGAGCTCGCACCTGTCATAAAAACCTCTAAAGATTGAGGCTTTGTGTCTATTTGATGTTAAATCCACAGTGTTCTGATAAAATAATTTATACCAGAAGAACTGGCACAGATCCTTTCATACTAACCACATCTAGACCACCAAGCGAGATGATAATGAAGTGAAAATGTATTGATTCATTGATCCAGTCATTAGATTATACATGCGGTAAGGCACAGGCCCCAGAAGCCCTATTAAATTGCGGCACAAAAATCGTTGCCACAAGATAATGACACGTTAAGAACATAATTTCGGATCAGCAGGGGACTTATAAATGACTGTGCATGTATTATAATCATATCTTCAACTAAAATTATTGTTAAATGATATGGCAGACATGTGAGAGCTAAATAAACACAACAAGGCTTGTCTTTATGGTAAAAGAGAAAGGAAAAAGAAAGTAAAAGAGGGGGGAGGACAATAAGTACAAATTGTTCCTCAAGAAGTAATATTAAGTTACTTGCATTATTATTACACTGTGAAATAAATGATGAACTGCATAAATTAAGACAGGAGTTTAGCTGAAAAAGAAGATCCAAGTCAGAAGAAATACCAAAATACAAGTCAATAGAGGAAGAAATACATGCGTGTCTGTGCAGAAGAATTCATGCAGCGATATTGAGAGAACAGTCTGTGATACCAAGAATTGTCTTTCATTAATCTTTCAACACAAAAAAAGCTTTGAAATCAAGTTATTAAAGTGATATCTGAGGTTATATTTAATCCTAGAAAGGTACTTTATGTGCAGCATGTGGTATAAAAATTCTGGAGAAATAATTTTTTTTTTATTTATGTAAAAACAGATTTTAGGGTTTCATGTGTCTTTTATGTTTCTTTTATAGGGACCAAACCAATTCCTAAATCTCATTCCAAAGAAACCTCACATCTAGACAATCCAAATGTTAGATATTAATGCTCTTAAACAGATGTGTCACATCTATTCCTCCAGGGCTGATGTCCTGCACCATTTAGAAGAGTCTCTGCTCTTAAGCTTGTTGCATATTCTACATAAACAGAGACATTTGTTTTTGTTCTTAAGGTGGCAAGAAAAAATGTTTTACCTCCAGAGCAGCTATTCATATTTGCCATAAGCTTGGCTGCCAAACTCATAAAAAAGTTGCTCATCATACCAGGTAAAGAAAAAATTAAAATAAATACCTGTAACACAGAGGCAGAGGAGGCATTTTTCAGATTGATAAGGGAGGAGGGGGAAAGCAAAATGCTTTATGTTACTTGAAAGACGTATTGTAAAATACTAATAAATCACTGGATGGATTTCCACACCTAAAAATAATGCCCAATGTGTTACCCGAAAGGCAAAAGGCAGAAAAATCACCTCTGCTTTTCCTTTTACAATGCTCATATAAACACCTACAAAAGGAAAACACAGCAGCAACACAATGGTAGAGGGGTCACTGATAAGGAAGAGGGGGCAGAGTAATAAATATGCTTTATACTACTTAAAAGATGTATTATAAAAAAAATTATATTTCTTCCTGCCTCTGCTAGCTGATCCTCAAACTCACATAACTATGAATTTCCAGCCCTGAAATAAGGGGTTTCCGACCTTAAAGCAAGAGGGGAAGATCTTTTTGGCATTTGAAACTTAAGCTGCATCCAAATCCTGACCAGTCTCACAACTGTTATTGGACAAGCTGCATAAAAAAGTTTGTCCCGGATGCTTTGTCGCAAGCAACAGGAATCCCCAAGACAGAGCTGTGGGCACAAATGGTGTAATTTTGTTCTCATAGCACTGATGACAAGAAAAAACTTCTTGCGTCTAATATAATGTCTAACAAGCTTCAGCCAGCTGATTTAAAACTCTCAACTCCCTCCTCAGAGGTCTAACAGTGAACCATCATTTAATCCAGGTTTGCTAAACCAGGGCAGGATCAAAAACATTCACAATGCCCTCAACCCTTTTATCCTCTGATATGGGAGCTGGCTTGGAGCCGTCTGCCTGGCTGTGTCTTTCCTGGACGGGGACACCTGTGGACCTAGCTAACAGTTAGCTTTTATATCTCTGCTTCTTTCCGTCTGTCTGCTTCTGTCTCCTTGAACCCCAGTTGGCCTCAGCAGATGGCCGCTCATTGAGCCTGGTTCTGCTGGAGGTTTCTCCCTACTAAAAGGGAGTTTTCCTTTCCACTCTCACAACATGCATGCTTAGTGTGAGCGATACCTGTCAAGTCAATGAGTCGATGCAATCAGCTGGTTTTCCATAAAACTTTTAACCAATCTGACAGTCTGTTTGAATTGTTTTTGCTAAGAGTATTTAGATGACATATGTTGCGAATTTGCATTATATAAATAAACAAATTGAATTGAAGAAAACTTTCCAAAAAATTCTACTCAGTGAAGATAAGCTTGTTAGCTGCAGACCCTTTTTACCTCCCCAGAGAGTTCACTGTTGTTACCATCACAGCGGTTTATGTGCCCCCCAGCGCTGATACAAAGGAAGCCATGAGTGTTCTCTATCGGACTGTCTCTGAGCTGCAATCTACGCACACAGAGGGTGTTTTTATCATTGCTGGTGATTTTAATCAGGCAAATATGAAAACTGTTCTCCCTCATTTTTACCAACACGTGGGGAGAGAACACTCTGGACTTAGTTTATACAAACATAAAAGGCGCATTCAGAGCAGCCCCCCGCCCCCACATCGGCTCCTCAGACCACCTTTCTGTGATGCTTAT
>JAUZNJ010076869.1:0-24119 GCA_034780135.1 Jordanella pulchra
TACATATATATATATATATGTTTTTTTATCTACTAAAGAAGGCTTTGAAATTCGGCAGTCTTCCAAGTTCTTACTTCTGCTTGAAGTCTCTAGACAGAACTATATTGTTTGCTATGCAGAACCGGTCCTCTGGGATTAATGCCTGCATTGTTCCACACTCATACAACTTATGTGTACATATTGAGGCCAGAAGACACCCTCACTAAATCAGAATAGTCTGATATACAACCGTTTAGAGGTCAAGCTGAGCTTTGTCTGCTATGATTTATGATCCACACGCTCACCTACAGCTGTAGGGTAGAATACATGTCACATAACATTGCTTTGTTAGAAAAACACAGTTTGATACCTCTGTGATAGATGGATTTGAAGCTACCTAGGCTTTTTGACATGAGCTGAGTGTGTTTTAGACAGAGGTGTTTAATCTTCATCCTGAATGGTTGGCTCCTCACGTCCCCTGAGCTCCTTGTTTTCCTGTATTGATTAAAATCTGCCCTGCCCACCTTCCTTGTGTAAGAACTCCTTCAAAGAAGGCTCTGAGGGATTATTCCCTGCAAAAAACTTAGCCTGTGTCTTTGTTCTGCCAGTTACCCTGGCTTGTTGAAAGGGCCAAGCCAGTTGGTCAGTAATAGTGCAAAAAAAGGTTCATTACCAAGCATTTTAGATAGCTTCTTGTAAATGGTACATTATGACTGTAAATCATCATGCTCTATCTTAAAGCTTATTTTGGAGGTTCAAACTCTAAAGAAGTGTTAATTTTTTAAACACGGGCAACCTTTTTTTTTAGCATAATTTGACTTTTTATTCAAATTAAGATGGGATTAAAGCAATAGGCCAGTGTAGAATTTAGGAGCACCTTATCTTACTTTGTGGATGGACATAGAACTGGGTAGATTTCTTATCTTTCTTTCTTTTAAGTTTTGTCAGAGTTGGGGGTGTAATTTACAGGCACATGTTCAGAAGTCCATATTTGTGGGTATGCTCTACAAAGGTATGATAGCAGCAACCACTTAATTTGTGATTAGGGCTTTATTCAACGCTGTGTTTATTCTCCAAGGAATTCATTAGATCCAGAAGCTGCCTAATCCCCCCTCATGTTCCTCCGACTCATTCCCCCAGTGAGGTGATTTAATGCTCATCTCTAGGTGATAAAAACTGGAGAGCATGACCACAAATACATTGAATATATTAGCTACAGTTTTTTTTTCTTTTCTTATAAACAAAAGGAAACTTATTCTATCATTCAAATTACCCAGTGCACAGGCACATTTCTCCCGAGTCTCATTCCACAGACGTCAAATTATTTTAGGTTTAGTGCCAGGTGACTTACCTGTAGTGTTTTATTGTTACCTTTGGAAAAAAATAGTTGTTGTTTTGACAGCTAAAACTAGTGGAAAAAAACAAGGTCTGATCTTTTTACATTTAAAAACCCCCATTTCACCTTAACTGAAAACAACTGCTTAGTTTGAAAAGTTCAGGATTTTTACATAAACAAGTCAGTTTATTATGCTTCTGTGTTTTTTTTTTTTACTTCTGCCAGTGAAACGCTCCCATCGCAATCAGCAATAAAG
Source organism: Jordanella pulchra (assembly GCA_034780135.1). Lineage (NCBI taxonomy): Eukaryota > Metazoa > Chordata > Actinopteri > Cyprinodontiformes > Cyprinodontidae > Jordanella > Jordanella pulchra. The sequence goes on from JAUZNJ010076869.1 coordinate 1,572, forward strand.
CAAGATTCAAGCATGATCCTTATAACAAAATGATAATATTTCATTTTTCATAAAAACTAAACTTGTTATTTAAGTTAGAAACATTTCCCTTATAACCCCTTGAAGAGAACATTGCGTATCCAAGAGTTAAGAACAACATCTCTGTCATTAAGGTCTCTCATCTTTGTATGTTTAAACCTCCTAATTGTTAAACAGAAGCAAGAACAAATTTCCTCCAAATTGCTGAGTGTTTTTTTTTTAATGTTGGAGTGAGGACAATTTTTCCAGCATATATTACCTTCTCTGGATCCACTGCCCAAAGCCTTTTGTGTTAGGGATTAGGTTTGGGACTAGGGTGTGACCTGAATTCTGGCTAAGTTTAGGCTTAGGTAAATGTGTCAGAGTGTGTGTCTGTGAGGAGAGTCACCTGGCAGCAGTCACCAGGAATTTTAAGTAAGTTTTTACAGCATATGTGCAGTTTGCTCGTGTAAAGACATTCATACTGTGAAACCAATCCTTACTGCCTATCAGGATGCCACATTCCCTTTAGACACACTTTCTGTCATATAAGATAGGTTATAAAAAGTTTTCTAAAGCAATCTTGGTTTCAGAGTCTCGTGGTGATGCTTCATGTTATGATGAATGAAAGGATAAGATGGTTTGTGAAGTTTCATTGTGGATAAAAATGAAAAAGGACTCAAGCATATTGGGCAGCTATGGAGACAACGCCTTCTCTGAACCAATGATCCGTAAAAAGTCAATAAAATCATAAGTCCATGATGATGTTTGTTGAGCTATATGCTCTTAATTTACACAGATTCCTACAGAATGTAAAAAAGCTAACCCACATGCAAACCATCAGAATAAGGTAAGAACAGAGCACAGAAATAGGAATTCAAAGACATGTTGTTGAGTGGGTTATGTTATTATGTTATTTCTTTATAATTGCAGTAGAGCTGTAGTATAAGTTTATTTTGTTTTTGTTCTTATTTGAAATTCAGTTTTACAAAGGCTTTGCAGGCTTTTCAAAGAACTACCTCGCTTCCTCCTTAATAAAAAAGAAATATGTAAACCTTGCAAAACCTTTTATTCTTTAGACACCACTCTGGACCATGGGAAGATAGATGTATTTGGTTCTACTTCACTGTTGGCACAACAGGTTTGCTACCCTGAAAAGCATCTCAAACCCAAGATGCATCTTTTTTTATGGTAATCATTTCTACCTTTATAACCATTGAATAGATATGTCAGTATTTAATGCAAAATATCTTTAAAAAAATACCTTAAAACTATATTATATGCAATAAAGAGGGAAGAAAAACACTATATAAGCATAGTATAACTGTATATGAACTACAGGTGAACTATGAACTAAACACCCCTTGGAAGTTCACAATATATTGGCCAGCTTTATAATTGATCAGTAAACTTGAGTTAAAAAAGGACCTCAAATTTTATTCTCCTCCCTTAACAAATACCAGAAAACTGAAGCAAAGCGAAGACCTTAGTATACTGCAGCACTAATACAATAATCATAATGTCTTTTAAATTTATCTAGGTATTTTTTTAAAGAATTCATAAAGGTTTGTTGATATTCTGTTTACAAACTTTTCCTGTATCATTTGCATTTTTCACCTGTAAAATAGTACCTGATTTTTGTATGTGCACTGTGATGGCCAAGTTTCCAAACAAAACCGAGCAGAGCTGCAGTGCTCTAACTGTATCAGCCAAGAGGACAACTGTTGCTCATTAAATTAGTCAGTTCCATCATCCTGATGCATCTGCAGAAGAACTGGGATCGCCATGACCTTTCTCTTTCCCACAACCAAGCCCTCTACTTTACTAATATAGATGCAAACTGAAGTAGGTCAAACACCAGGTATAAATCTTCCTTGGCAAGCTGCAGCAGTGTTTGCCAGGTAGCAGGCTGGCGCAATGGACGGTGAATGGAGGTGTGGCTCAGGCGTGAAGTGTCCGCACTGTTGCTGCTGCCAGCAGGCTGGGACCAGCTTGCCGCTGGCCGAAGGGTTTGCTTCCCACAAGGGAACCATTTGGCTTAAACAATGTGCTTCTGAAAACAGATATTGGTTATCTGAATGAAGCCAACTAAATAGAAAATAAAAAGAACTGCCTTTTTGTGTATGAACACTTTCTGCAAGGTCAAGTATAATATTCAGTAACATTTTATGATCATGCTTGAACATGAGAATATGAGACAACCGTAGGCCTTTTTTTCCCTTTGGTGTGGCTTTATTTACAACAGCATTTTTATTAATATTTTTACTTGAGTTTTATTGCAGATAAAGATGTTCTATGTTCACTAAATACTGATGAGTTCATAAAATGGATTACAGTGGCTGCAAGGAAAGAATACTCATACTGTCACATTTTTGTAATTAGTTAAATAAAATCATCCTGACACACTTTGCAATTTACTACTTTTGTATTGCTATATAAATCAGAAATAGAAATAAATAATGTTATTTAAAACAATACATTTGCACTGTACACAACCTGTTTGCTAATTTTCTTGAGAGACCAAGTAAAGCACAGCCAAAAGTAGATAAACGATACAAGTAAAAATAAAGGAATTATCTCACTCCTGAAGAATCCACAGTTTTGTTGACAGAGCAAAATATTTAAACTATGTCAGGTGATCTTTAATATATACCCAATCATACAGAAAAGCATCCTGGGATATGCACAAAACATCTTCCTAAGCAGCACAGCTAGACTTTTTGCTAGGGAGCAATATACCCATCATTTCATGATAGTTTTTTTATTTAAAAGGTATACTGTATTGCTCATTACTTTTTGAAGCAGTGAGCAATAATGTCCTAAATTAATATCATGGCTTATGGCATGACAGTCAGATTTGGCTTTGTCTGCTATCAGATTCCAAAACACAGAAGGAGACTGTTTATTTTTGTAACATTGCAGTCTTACCAATTGTCATTTTTTTCAGTGATTTTTAATTTATATTTTGTTGGTTATTAACCCTTTATAGAGCACTCAGTGAAATACTTAGCTGGTTATAAATCTTATGCTTCCAGTTTGTATTTACAGTTTGCATTTGTGGGGAATCAACCCACAATGCAATGTGAAATTATGGACCCTGCAGGCCGGAAGATCATATTTCAAGTTCTTATTTCGATACTGCTGCATATTCTTACAAAGCAACATTAAATGTCTTTTTGCATTTATGTCATTTCACACTTTGTAGGAGGTCAGGATGACACCCTGCCTTAAAGGTTTTTCAAAAGTCCTCAAAATTTAGCATGCTATGAGTTTGAAAACAGGGAAAAAGATTAGGCAAAAGCTTAGAAGTGTGAATAACATGAAAAACATTTTATATTGTAGGCCTATGAGTAATGGCTACAGTTATTGGACTTGCAAACTTAATGCAGTGGGATAGCTGAACGTTATGGTGATAAGACTTTCATAAACACAACCTACAGGGAAAAGAGTTAACCCTGGAAACTGGATAAACTTAAGAATGAAATAATGATATCTGAAGGAAAGGGGACAAAAACCTATTTCAATTCAGTTTATTTCTCATATCATCTTAAGTTTCTACAAAATAAAACAGTCAGGTTCAATTCACAACCTGTCATAAAGATATATATTATTAAAACAGTTTAAATCAATCAGATGATATGGATAGATTCGAATGTCAAATTTTAATTCTAGTACAACAAATACGATGGTCAATTTAGATAATAGCACCAGCTGTTTAATATGTTTTTGATGTAAGATGGTGTAAGTTTTTTTTTCTTTTTGGTGTACTGAATCATGTTTACTTAACAGCAGATGGAGCCTTGTTGTCTCCAGTCAGGGAACTTGGATGCATAACATTGCATTTAACTTTTCTTCTCATCTGCTTGTGTATAATCTATCTTATACTAACAAAAAATCTAATTTAAACAACCTAGATTTTAAAAAAGGTTGATAAGAAATGTTTGCATTTTTACAGTGGATAGAAAGTTATATTTTCTGTATCATTAAAGTAACATAAACAAAAATAAAACAATTTCACAAAAATAATACGCCATGATATAAAGGGTGAAGTTTGTTGCTTTCAACTTTGGATTATATTAATGTTGTAGGGATACTATTTAAGACTTTTTAGAAGAGTGCATTTTAAGTTTCAAAAACTGAGGAGAGTTCAAGAGGTTCCTGTACTTAGCCACTTTAAAAAATTAAGGCCTGTATTGAGTTTTTTAGGCCTGCAGCTCTAGGCAACGGTGATAAATCCACCTGTGAGAGAGAGCTTGTATCAGACAGGCCCAGGCCACTGGCAGATAAATCGACCAGCCCGTGCCCTGACTGGGAGAAGCACCCCTGTGGGCTTCCCTGCCGCTGAGAGTTATTTTTCCTGCTCTGTCCCTTGTAGGTTGGAGCATGGCTTCGGGATACAAGCAAGCTAAATGAAACACTAATGCACCGAGTTTCCCATCAGAAATTTCCATAATTCATTTCCACACATTTCCTTGAGAGCACACTGTGGGATTTGAAGGAGGGGCTGCGAATCTAAATGTACCAGCTGTGTGAAAAGAGGTGTCTGATCAACAGCTCAGTGGCTGCTGCCTTATGTGAAATTCTGAAAGTCAGCACGTGACCTTCCAGGTGTATTCCCTTGCTTTCCAGAGAGACTGTTGTTGTTTGGCTTTTTTTTTGTTTGTTTGGGTTTTTTTTCAAGAGCATTAAATTGTGCTTTGCCTCTCCACTCACTCTTTTAGATTTACAAAGTAGGGAAAAATCTATTATTTCATGTTGCACATTTCAAAGAAATCCCCTCTCTAAGCTTTTTCATTTTCATCAATAAATAAGCCAGATTCTGCTCATTCATTCACTGCTTGGCTCCGTGTTGAATGATTTGAGGGGCTTAAAAGTGCCTCAGCAGTTCTCTTTGTGCTCCTGTTTAAAATTTCTCCTTTATTTTATTTTGTTGGTCTTTAACTACTTAATAAAACTATTGTTTCTGTGGGAAAATAATTCTCTCTTGGACGACAGTGCAATGAAGCTATTACTTCTCATTACTCCTCAGAACAAAGGCTGCTTGTGATATCAAGTAATACACTTACGCTGGTTTGTTTAAACCAATTAGAACATCTTCCAGGGGTTAGCTAATTCAAGCAGTTCAATTCAAACAAGTGCATTGTTTTTTATAGTGTAGTATTATTATACACTGACATATTTTAAAATTTATATTTCAGTTTATTTTTACAATTGTGGCTTACAGGTAGTGAAACCCCCCCAAAAATCTGTTTCTTGAAATATTAAAATGTGATATGTATTCACTGCAATCTCAGATCAGTTTTTTTATGCTTCACTATGAAAAGCTATTTCTTTTTATGTCAGTAGGTGTTGTGGAGTAAATGCAGGTACAAGTGCCAACTCTTTCATTGCTAAGTACATCAGCGTTTCGAGGCTGTAGTTCTCCCTCCTTCTTGGGCGTATTTTGCTCCCAATCATCTACCTTTCAATAAGCTTTCCATTACTTTTTTGGTGATAACATTCTATGAACAGAAATCTTCTTTTCCATTGACCTTTTGTTGCTTATCCCCCTTTAGGAAGCTGTCAGTGTTTGTCCACTGAACAGCCGTCAAGTCAGCAGGGATTTCCACGATTATGTAACATCTGAAATTATTATCTGCTGTGACAATGGATTTGTGGTTTTTATCATTCTTCATTGATGCAGCCACCAATAAATATTTAAAACTGACTAGTTTAATTACCTTTCAGTAATTCATTGTAAAAAGTTAACTTTTCAATAATGTTCACATTTACCTGTTTATCAGACTACATTTGTTATCCAAATCCAAACAGAAAAAAATTATGAATTGTTTATTACCACCTGCAAATATAAAGTGGGTAATAATCTGTAAACCATCAATAATGCTAAAGATTTTTAGAGAAATCCTCCCAGAATAATCGAGTTATAATAAGGCTTTGCTGGTATTGTTGGATGCAGAACAAATGGTTTGCTCAAACAATGTTTAGAACACAGAAATAGTCTGAACACCAGGTGTTGTAGAACAATATTCCCTGCAGTGTGATGAATTGGTTGACTAAAGAGGGTATTCGTCCAAAAGAGCCACACTCTGCAGTATGTGATTGCTAAATCTGACAAAGTCACAGGGAAAAAAAGGAAAAAGGCATGCTCTTACAAGTTGCAATGCATCAACCTGATTCAGAAGGATTATACGGACATCTGCTTTAAATTGTTGATAAAAAAATAAAAAAACCTTTTTTATTATTTATCTAATGATTGTTACTGAAATGTTTAAGTCCAACCTTTAAATGTGATGCTAAAAAACCTTCCCTGTTTTTTATACCAGGTTCAAACTGACTGGGGGTTTTTCATATGACAGAAATTAGGGTAAATTTCCTTCTTAGTTCTCTTTTCCAGAAACAGTCCTGATAGTCATTTCACCTGCCTTGGTAAAGACTAAGAAAAAGGACTAACAATCCTCCACGGGGGCTTTTGCCTGAGGTAAGACACAGGTGGATGGCGCCCAGAGCAGGGTCACTGTAAAGATTTATACTATGTACAAAGTAAAGAACAGAAGAAAAATGGCTGTTCATGTAGTGTCTCAGTGAAGCGAGTGAAACAGCTGTTCACGGCGTGAGGAAGTGGTCAGGTAAGACAGGCCTGGAAATAATAATCACAGGCCCATCTGCTGACCTGGGACTGCATGGCCCCGGGGCTCCCAGCACAGGGCCCTCCGTATGGAGTACAGCACAGCCTTCGCCCCAGGAAACCTGGCCGTGCCGCACTAGGCTGCTGACACTGCCACATGCTCTCCTTTTGTGGCCGGGGCTAGCCTGCACTCTCTTGTGAAGCACTCAAGTTACTGGGAGTTGCCACTGCAGAGACTATCTATAACCACCTGACTGCTATTAGGCGTAGTGTACCCCAGGATTCTATTTATACATATGTGTGTACCTCGGGGACTGTGTTTGAACTTAAAGGAACAAAGGACCCCAAACAAACTTTTATTATAGTTGATGATAAATTGTTGTTTAACCAAAAGTTCCATTTAAAGAAGTGGGTTCATTAGATATGAGGAGAAAGTTTCAGAGTAAAATGACCAAAGAACAGTGAATCAAGGGCCACTCCCGTTCCAACTGCCAAACCTGTTAATTTTGATCATTAATTTACTGAGTAATAGCAGTGTGAGATGGCGTTTTAATGCAATGTAGGATTAAAGCACATTTATCATATTAGGGAACACATCAGTGATCTCCTGGTCGTGCATCCTTGATAGGCTCTACAGGAACAAATCAATATTGCGCTGTAATTGAGCGATGAGGAGGGTGAGAAGTGTGAGTGGGCTAATCATAATTAAAGAGCAGGCTGCTAAATACAAGACTGTGAAAGATAAGCAGTGTCAGCAGGAGATGGTGCACAACAAGTCAGGAAACTTTCCTGGGTTGTCTGAACTTACACCAGACATTGGATCAAATGCCAATGATAGCTATCAACTCTTGTAATTCTTTGGAAAAAGCTTTAAAGAACAGATCCTACTTATCCTCAATAGTATTAATCCCTCTAATTTTTCCTGCATTTTCTCAGAATACAACCAGTGATTGCAGTTTATCCAATAGGGATTTTAGCTGAGAGACTGGATCAAAGTATTTCAGAGTTGTAAAGTGGAACAATTTTCTTTTTCAAACAAATATCTGGGAAGTGTGGTGTTCACTTCGATCTAGCTAACGTCCCTCTTGCATCCATATATAAATTCCAAGGCAATCAATTGGATTTGAAGCAATCTAACCAAGTGAAGTGTCCACCCAACTATATATTCTGACTAGATGACAGTATGTATTCAATTGGTTTGTAAACGCCTTGGAGACTTCTTGACAGTGGTGAGCATATAGAATCAGAAAGACAAAGACACATACCTGACAGATCAAAGAGAAAGTTGAAGAAAAATGAAAACTCTGGAGGAGATGCAGATTTCCACAGCTCAAGAGGAGATTCTTTTTAAGGGATTACATTTGCTTGTGTGTTTTAGAAATCTGCTATTTACAAAAGAGGCACAAGAAAAAATGCTGTTGTTTTCAGCTTTTCAGACACTGTGCAGTAAAATCAGTAAATATTGAGGTGAGTGAGCACTGGTAACAGGAGACCAATAGCAACTTTTGGCCTGCATGCCAAAAAGTATGAGCAGCCTGAAAATGTGTATTGTATACAAAACTGAATATTTACTTCATAGTGGTGGCAGCCTAAAGGCGTGGGGAAATCTTTCTCTCAGCAGGGAAAAAATGAGTCTCAGAGAATCCAAGCAAGATTGAAATGCTGTTCACTGCTGCTTCTTATCCAATCAGACAGAGCTTAAGCCATTTTGCAAAAAAGAACAGAAAAAATGTAAAACTCTTAAATTTGGAAACTAATTTATATATATATATATATATATATATATTTATAATATATAATTTATTAGGATCATCAAATCCTTGTTATAATACATAGAGAATGGTAATACTCATTATAATTACCCCCATATTCAGTAACTTAATTGTTATTCAGATATCTTCAAAACCATTTACAGAAACTAAATGCTGCGTACAAAACCTGTTCAAGTATTTGCTTAAATCACAGGTAGAGCAATAAATTTAAATAATCTCTCATTCAATGTATTTTTCTGTGCCTTTCAGTCTCCTTCAAACACATACAAATTCCACACACAAATTCTTTACTCTATGACATGCCATCAAAGGATGCAACACAAAAGCACCTTTATTGTGTTTGGGTGAAAAAGGCAGTAAACAAATTTGCATCAGTATCCCACATTATATGCTGATGCCCAGAAATGACTTGTTTTATGCACACTTGGCCTTGAAGTTTGCAAGCAGGTTGTCAGTGATGATAGAATCGAGCTAAATGGTGCAGAAGAAGAAAACAACAACTTTGCTGAGGTTTCCACTTTGAGCTCGAAGGCAAACTGCTTAACTCAAAAAAGGTAATTTTAATTGCATCGATTCAGCCACACAAATGTACAATTCTCTACAAAAGTGTTCGACTCAGCACAGTCTCTTTCTTTTAAAGCTGCAAAAAAGGAGCTAGTTTATTCTGTAAAGCCTCCTTCAACTCTAGCATGCAGCACACAATCATGCTGAGAGGTGAAGGGGGGGTAGTTTTGTATGATTTTACACAATGCAGAAAAGTATGTGACAAGAAAAAGTGCAAATCGCTCAAAGTTCTATTTAAATGTGATCAGCATTCCAAAATGCAAACTTCATCAAAGTATTTGAAGCTTATACTATTTTACAGGCCATTCTTGCTCTCTGAATGTAATAATTATTTCTTTATTTGAAGACATTAAAAAATGAAATGATTTTTTTCTATTCACAAATTTCAGTAAGAATGATGTTGCTTGTAAAAATGCAGAAAGCATATTTTTATTGTTTGTATGTGCTAACAATGGTTAACCTGGGATTTTAAACAAAGGGTTGCTAGGGTTAGGTTAGGTCTGATGCCATTTTCAGATTCAAATTATGACTTCAGAGGGGAACGTAAAAACTATGGCTTAGTTTGTACCCAAGTTCTTACCTGTGCATTAGCATCTGGTCTCACACTATTTTCATTTTGTATTCATGTACTAACCGTATACTTTAACAATTTCATGTATTTGTGGTTTATTGTTATCAATCCTCCCAAAGGAGATATTTTATTTACCCTGTTTTTATTTATTATCCAATTGTTTTTTAGTCTTCTTGGCTGGAATTAGCTACTTATATTTCCTTAAAGTAAAGAACATGATGTATTTGAATAACACAAGTGTTCAATGACAGATAATTTACCTCCAATCAGAAAGGTTGTGTACAAAACAAGTGAAGCCACATTGGAATGCAGTCTCACAATAACACCAGCTTAAGAAAAAACACATAAGTATCCACCAGTCCTGGTTTGCTTTGGTTTAATTCACTTTGCACAGTGAGTTTTTATACTTTTCTTATACTTTTCTTCACTTCTATCGTCTTCTGAGTGGTTTAATCTTTTTAAGGTTGCTTCTTATCATCATTGCATCACAACTAATGGGTTTGCCTTAACCTTGTAAATAACTGGGGGAAATTCCCCCTGTGTACCACTAAATCTCAAATACCAACAGTGATATTTCCACACACATCCAAGCTGGGAATCATGTGTTTTAGTTTGTTTACACACCTAGCCTTTCTATCCTCACATACAGGTACACTTTGGGGGATAACACGCTCAGGATGCAGACAATGGTCATTTCCCAGGTAGATCAGGGCTCACCGTGAGCGATTGGTTCAGTGCGGCTGTCACAAAGCATTACTGAACCGCAGGCATGGCTCTGCAGACGCCACAAGCCTGTGAAGATGATCACATTTGATACACATGACACTCCATCCCTGCTGTGACAACACGCGCTCATTTTTCTGCTCTGACATCCGTTGCCGTGTGGGTGTTATTCAAGTCAAATCTATCATTTTAATGGAGAAGTAGTCAGACCTGAGGATTATTTGAGGCATAAATATATCATTGTCTGTTCATTCGGTATCGACCAAGTGTCACTGTGCCCAGCCTTGCTCTTTCATGACAAAAACTGTGAGATATCATAGAGCACAAATAGATTCAGTGGGCCCTGACAACAGGAACAACGGAAGAACAGGGTATGACAAACTGCACAAGCATAGGCTAAGACAACTGACTCGCTAAGATACTAGCAGAGGGATGATAAGCAGGCTAATTATGTTATGCTCAGCAAGTACAAGGAAACAATAAACCCATCATTTTAAACATTTCAAAGAACTCCTCTTGTTTGGTGCCACAACTGCAACAAAGTGAATTGTCCACCATGATTTTGGTTTTTTGTAAAAGCCTTTAGTATGACCCATCTGATGAAACTCTAATTTGCACGTAACCAGTGCACTGGGCACAATGGAATATTCCAGCATATTGCCTAAGCCGTGGCCTCTGAAAGCACACTAATTGCATCTGGGATTTGGTTATCCAATCCCACAGTGCATCACAGCCGGGCTAGGAGTAAAGACGGGGGAGAGGGGGCTGAATTAAAGGCTGCTGGGGTGAGGCTTCTGCTTGCTGAAGCCTTGACAGTGCTTTGTACTGAATGATTGTTCTCCAGACAACTGACGGAGGTAGCAGCGCACGCAGGGTTGTTTGAAAGCCCAAAAGGATATGCGGCTGCATCATCAAAGTCCAGCAAGTCTTCCATGTGTCAGGGAGAGATTAAGCTCTTCCGGAGAGGGCAATGCCTCTGATCACTCCATTCGATCGATGGGATTTGAATAAAGGAATAAAAGATCAGGCATTGTGTATCTGGGTGCTCTGCAACCACTGGATAGGATTAAGGCATGTTGGAGCAGTAACAGTGACAGACGCCATCAATCACAAGTTCCCCCACTAGTTAGCTGAAGTTGATATTAGCCCTAAATAGGACACATCTGTTTGTTGCTGCACACCCACAGACTTTAATTAATTCTCAAGTCATTTTATTTTTAGGCATGGGTTTTTTATTTGTTGCTGCTCCTGTACAAGTGCACAAAAATGTAAATTGCATCCTTCCTTTGCTCACAGTCAGGGGCTCACATACTCTGTGATACTGCAAATTAAGCACACAAACACACTCTCTGAGAAGGATCCACACTCGTAGCCCGGCACTCACACAAACACAAACAATATGAAAGTCACTGTGCAAACAAACTTTGGTCTGATGGTCTGCTTCGGCCTCATTTTCCTGCTGCCTGAGTTCTCTATCATCAACGAACGCCTTCTCCACAGGCTCTTCAGATAATAGCTTCTTTCTCTACTTTTGAAGAGAGAATGAGTCTATTCCCTGGGAACATGGTTCAAGGGCAGGTCTCTGTAACCCAGGGAGACAGACTTTTTCCAAGACCTTGGCCTCAGATCCTGGAAATGGCTATACATGTCTTACACTTATCCCATATTGAGTCCTGCCCAGGAGCCCCGACTCCCCCACATCAGACTGAGGGTGCTGATTGAGTTCAGGTTTATGGATTGTCCTTGGCATCTTAACCTTACAGTCTAACTTCTTGCTAATTGTTTCATCAACAGACAGGCTGGTAGTTTCTTGACATAAGGTGTACAAGGGGGCGATGTAATGTGATGTCGATCCACACTACAGCTACAACAGTTGAATTGCTTTCTGGAAAGGCTTTGTACAAGGTTTAGGATTATATTTTATGTGAAGTTTGCCATTTCTAAGGTTACATTACATTAGTATACAAAAACATTGCTGCATGGCTGCGCATGTAAATGGAAAAATTATAATGTAACAGATAACTTTGTAGCATGTTCTTGTAAACCTATTTTAATATTTAGAGTTCAGGCATGCGCAGAATGTCTTGAATATTTTACTATTTAGGCCACTTTTTAAACAAAAACTTCACAATGCCACAGTTTGCCAAAACTGTGGGTTATTTTGCTTTTTTTTTAATTTCCTTTGAATTATTTTTTTATTTGAGATCTTTAGACCTTTGTACTTTGAAACTCCTAACATTTTGTTTAATTTTGATCAGAAATTTCACCAGAATACAGGAAAAAACCCAAGTGCTCTTGTAAAACCAGTCTGGCAACGCCTAGGGTTAAATAAGTCGAAGTCCCACTTTTATTTTTTATTATTGTCTACCAGACTCTCATCTTTTCATCCATCATGTCCCACAGTGGGATATAATTACTATAACCCTTTGCTTTCCTATTATTAGCCCAGCATTTGAAGCCCTCTGCCTGTTCATATGGTCAGTCCTTTAGGGCAATATGTCACAGTACATGGGCACAAAAGGTAGCCAAACAATGCCTATTGGGGACCAGGTGCCACTGTAGTAACACCATTTGGCTACCATTCACTATTGTGGCACTTTGTGTTTGCTATATCATTACAATATTTGTGGTTTGAAGCATCTCTGTTAATTAAAGCAGCCAATACATATTGAAGGTGTGTGCATTCAGCAGAGCATAGAACCTATTCTCTGCAGATAAGCGAGTTGGCATCCTTGAATGACTCACATAAAGACACAATAACAGACAGGATGGAGTACAACTACACCCCACATAAAAGAAAATGCAGCAGTCTCATTGCAGCGTCATTATGTTCTCTTCCATCATCATGCTGCATGCAAGAAATAACCTTTTTTTTCTCAGAGTTATTCTTGGCAATCAAGTCAGCCTCTTTAATGATGTTTTGGATCATAGTGCTCAGTGAAAAGAATGAATTTGATTGGTGTTTTTTGACGTTAAGTAATTTTTTTATTTTTTTCTATTTTCAACATAGTTCAACTGAACATAAGAAAGAGTACTCTTATTCTTGAAGTGGACAAAGCTTTCCTTTTCTGTATATTAGAAGTTCTTCATTTGTTTTGCTGGGGAATTTGTCAGCAAACAGGCAGATACTAAAACTGTGTAAACAGGTCACATTTACTTTTTTCAAATGGCTTGTTGCATTAATGCAAGTTACAATAAACATATATCTGATAAATGGTTAATCTAAAACCTAACTGTGCCGTTTGGGGCTGCTAAATGCACATGGAAAGATCTTCTAAATACCAAAAGGGAAATCAGTTTTTACTTCTGTTAAATAAAGAATTTACTTTTAAGACAGTGCTTTGCTAAAAGTTTTTTTGTGGTACCCACCGGTGTATGGCAGCCTCCCTCTTGTCACTGAGCCCCAGGACAGCTATGGTCACAATGTCGCTTGTCCCCATTAGTGTGTGAATGTCTGCTTGAATGGCTAAATGACTATGTGGAAAGACCTTATGAAAGGTTTCCAGCAGGATGCAGGCAACATGTGGAAAAGGGGTCTCTGGTCAGATAGCCTACATGAAAAACACAATGCATGGTGGAAAACTGACACTTCCCATCATCTTGAACACATTGTCACCTAACTGTTACGGCAGCATCATACTGTGGGGAAGCTTTCTTCATAAGGATTCTCTTTAGAAGTAACAAAATACTTACAGATACATACAGACAGAAAATAATAGAAGGATTAAGTTAAAAGAACAGTATTCTGTAAGATGGCAGAGTTAAAATCCACACCTAAATCAAACCTGGAAATAAATGGCAATATAAATAAGTTTCACAAAGGCTTTTTGTTCAATCTGAGTAAGCTCGAGCTGTTCTGCACAGAATAACAGGTGAACCTTTAAGTCTCTGGACAAACCAAACAGACATGTCTTATAAATTATGTTTTAAAAACTAAAATAAACATCAATCTTTATCCTTTATCTACAAAATATGTGCATCCTTGTTCTGGTTTACTGGATACAATCCAATCCAAAAACACTGTGGTTTGTGGTAAAACCAAATGTGAAAGATTTAGGAAAACTTGTGCTGTGTGAACTTTCTTCTGCTTTATTATTTTAACACAAATATAGCTTCATTAGAATAGATTAGCATTTTTTAAGGATAACAAATTGGACAAGGTGTTAAAATGTATGATTGTCTGTCATTAGTCATTTTGTAAAGTTTCAGACTAAAGTTTGAAACTAAAAGCATTGATAGGGAGGATAGCGTTTTTTGGGGCTTCCAGCAAGAACAATCTGCAGGCTGTAGTGTTTTTACTGACTGCCCAGTGGAGCAAAAGCTTTAGCACACACCTGAACATCACACAGCAGTCCAGCAATACAGAGGACGTCTGACATGTGGTGACCTCTTCTCCATTGTAGGCCCCCGAGGGACCCCTAACCAACAAGCTCAGGGATCATTTACAGCTTATTTGCTGCCATGCTGAGGCCCTCAGCACTTCAGCCAGTCTGTGTCCTTCTAAAGAAAAATAATCACCCACTCAAGCAGCCTGTACTGTACACACAACAAAGGAACATTCTCAAACATTATACAGGCATCAGACATTGCTCATGCAAACACAATCTGTCTCACACAACCATGTGGACTCCCTCTGTGTCCCTTCGCTTTCTCTGTCACTTTTCATGTGAATCAGAGAGAGAACAGAAAACTGGTAAATATCTCCATCTTGTGGACAATGCTTGTGGAATTATGTGATACTATGAGCGGAGGCGCATTGTCTGTTTCGGTAGTGGACAGAAATGGTAACAAAACAATCTTTTTGAATTTAGCATGTGTTTTATGCTTGGTTTTACACAGCAGGCTTTAAAAACATATGGGACAAAATGTTCATCAAATAAAAACAGCAAATGTTGCTTTGAAATTGGACAATTGTTCCTCTTTTTCACTATTCTCAGTCTGTAAGAGCCAAAAAAGGCGACAGGGTGACTTTATCTTGAATGTCACTTTGCTTTTGGTTGGTTAGACAGTAGCCTCTCTTGAATTGGTTTTGCGGATGAAGGCACAGGTGAGGCCCGGAGAGGAGTGGCTCTCTCTCTCTGCAGCATTTCCTGAACTAAAACAGCCCTACATTTTAATATGCAACATCTGTGCCGGGAGAGCCGTCCAAAATGGCTGCTCCTTGGAGGATGACTGTGGAGTCTGCTCAAACTTCAGGTTGGGGCGTTTGGTACTGCAAGGTTTTGCACAGATGTTAGCATTCACAATGTCACCCTGTCCTATGCTTCAGTACCCAGGGAGGTCTATTTTAAGGAAGGATATGGTGTGTTTTCTTCCTTAGTTTTACGAAATCACTTTATCTTTTACTGTCAATGAAAACATTCTGCAGAGACTTTCTCAACTGAACTGGAAATGCTCTGTCTGATTGAGTCTGAAGAAGCATTTGTCTCATAAGTCAGTCAGGAAACACTAAACTTGATTGGCTGAGGTGTTGAACAAGAATTACGATGAGTAAGAGGGCCATGTAACAAGTTGAGAGAACTGAACTTGCTTTTTTATCCAAAAAAGAAATCACTTAAAGGAGGTTTTACAGTCTGACTATTTAAAGGATCCTCAAAGACTTTAGTCAAGGCTGCAGTGAGTCAAGCAGAGAGACTAGAGAAGCGAAACTAAAAAAAAAGAAGAAAGAAAATCAGAAGAGCAGAGCACACACAGGGTGCCTAATGCATTGCTTACACAAAGAAGATGTTCATATTTAATGCTCATCATTAAGGCAGGGTTTGAGCATGGAAGATGCTTCTGCTATTTTCCCACACCCCTTGAGCCAAGTCCATGTGACAGCCTTCCACTGCATCCCGGCAAATTATCCGCATGAGCTGCGGCGAACAAAAACAGCCGAGTGCGGGGGATGTGAGGCCCAGCCTTAGCTCCACTCCTGTGATGGGGAGACACGTCACTTTGTATCAGCTCCAGCCCTCCAAAACCCATCATCTGCAACTGAGGAGAACAGGACCACTCTATGGAGAGAAGGCAGTTGCAAAGAAAGAGGCAAGGCAGGAATAGGAGAAAAGAGAATCAGTTCTAAACAGGAATGAACAGCACTTTTTTTTGCCAAGTAAAAACATCCGTGATTAGAAGAGCACAAATCCACTGAGCCACAATTTTGATTTGTATTTTTTTTTTCAAGAGGCAAGGAAAATAAAGTTGATTTGTATTGTGCCACTCATACATAATGTTACTTAAAATGTTTATCAGGAAAAAGCAGAATTAAATCTAAAGATTAAATCACAATAATAGCAATAAATATAGAGAAAAAGTAAAATAAAAAGCCGACAAATAAAGAGAGAATCCTAATGCTTGATACATAGTTTATGATGTTGAAAGAGAGGCAATAATTTCCTATTAAAACAATGTTGGAAGTGTATGTATCTAAAAGCTAATGTATATATATCTCTTTTTGTATTGACAGTCTCACAGCACTAGAACCATGATCAAAGATATACATGACAGTGTCAACGATCCTGTTTGAGTCTTCCTTGTCTGGGTTAGTGGTCGCTGCTGTACTTTCCTTTATTAGGGGAGGAAGGGCTCTCCCTGCTGGTTGATACTGAAAATGCAAACCTTTAATCTGATTTCCTTACTTTTAACTATGCAAAGAAACAAGTTGATATTAGATTTTTAGAAAGTACAGAATCCTGTGTCCTGAATACATCTCAAGGATATTTCCCCGACGGCCAAGGAGACTTGAGAAAAATTGAGTTCCACCAAAATAAACCTGTCTTCTAAGATGCATGTGCTCTGAGCCTAAATTGGCCTATTTAAAGGCAAGAAACATAGACAGCCTTTGAATAATATTGACTTGCAAAGTGTGTTCGGGTCAAGGATGGAATGCTAGTTAGAAGAAGACTGATGGAAAGTAAACCAAAACACATTTAGAACTTTTGTAAAGGAAAAAGTCACATCCTTTCCGATAAGTGAAGAGTGACTTACTCCCTAAGGGGAAATTAGAGAACATATACTTCAGGAATATCTTTCAATGTTTCACATGCATTTTGTAACAGCTATTACTATCAAACTAATAATGTTTACTATGAACTTCAGCTAATAAGAGTTTATTTCAGTCATATTATTCAACTACACATAACATACATACAGTTTGATATAATAAATACTGATCAAAAATGTGTTGGATAAAGCTAATTTAACCTTGGGAAGAACATTTAGAACTTCAGTGAATTAAGCTTAATGAGCACAGTTCGTTTCAAAGGCCTTCCTGCAAGTTTGGAAACTTAAAAAAAAACACAAGCTATAAAGTGTCATTTTGGAATTCAAAAAACACAAATAGTGAACAAGGTTAATATGAAAAAAACTTCCAAGGTTTTTGTATTTCATAAGAAAAGTGAATCTGGAGATTGATGCATTGCATTTGTAGTCAACCCCTTAAATCATAACATCATTTAATAAAATTTATCATTAAAATTATAACAAGAAGACCTTTGGGGTATTTCTCCACCGGCTGTGATGTTTATCTGGAGCCTGAAATATTTGCTTATTTTTTATTACAAAGTAGTTTCAGCTCAATAATACTGGATTGGTGGCTTCGTGAACATTAGTTATTGAGGAAATTCTCAGTAGGTTCTACATCTGGATTTTACTTGTATGACTCTAATTCAGAACCACATTTTCATCTAAACTATTGCATTGTAGATCCTAATATATGTTAAATATTTTCATCCTGGAGGAAGGTTAACCTCCAGCTCAGTCTTGAATCCTTTCTAGCCTTTACTGAATCTTAAAGCTTCCATTTGTATGCAAAGAAAACTATGATGCCACCAGCATGGTTAGCGGTAGATATAAGGTGTTTTAGGGTGATTCACTCTGTCAGCTTCAAGCAGCAAACTACATTTTTGTTTTAGGTCAAAAAGTTGAATTTGGGTCTCATCTTTCAAAAGCACCTATTCAACATGTTTGCTTTGTCCTGTATGCAGCTTGTTGGAAACCACAACTGGGACATCTTTTTTTTGTTGTTGTTTGTTTTTGAATAGTGTATTATTCTTGCTGCTCTACCGTAAATGCCAGATTGACAGAGTGCAGAAACAATTGTCCAAAGAAATTCTTCCATTTAAGATATGGATTTCTGCAGCTCCTCCAGCATTATCGTGGTCCTCTTGGTTTCTCTCGAATTAATGTTCAACCTGTCGGCTCTCTCAGTTGAAGTGGATGGTCATGTCCTTCTAGACTTGCAACTTTGGCATCATGGAAAGCTGTGGGTTATTTTAAAACATAACTCTTTAATAAAGTACTTAATATTTTTTTCTTGACTCTGACACATTAAAAAGCCTTTATGTTTCAGAGCTTTTCTATAACACAAGTGTACTCAATATAGCACGAGTGAATTTTCCAAAGCTTTTTTGGAAAATCTGAAGATATTTGTTTTTTGTGTTTTTTATTACACACTAAAGTAAAGTATTATTACACACTAAAGTAAGGGTGGTGAATAAATGAGGAAAAAAAACTGAGGAAATATTGATATTTGTCTACCACAGAAAACATTAGTGACATGAAGTAAAGTTTGTGGTTTGTAATGACCTACTTGTCAGATTATGTTGCCTTTACTTTCTGAGCTTTGGAGAAGGAATAGAAAAAGTTCCAAGTTTTATATCTTTTCTGTTGGAAAATTACATTTCAAGAATTATGAAATCTTTTTAATATTTAAAATTCTAAGCTAGCTCGTGTTTAGATGCTGATTTGAATGAATATAGTTAAAAAGTTAAGTATATGGGCTTTCAAAGAATCATATACTTTGTGTTTTTTATTATCAAAATAAGAACATGATTTGTGTCCTAAAATAATTTGCTGTCTTACTACCAAAAAAAAATAATAATAGCTGTACATTGTTTTATTGTAATCACACAGAGTACATGCAGGTTGTCTGTCTGAATTATTGCCCTCTTGCTGTAAAACGGTTTGTACAGAAAAGCATGTTATCCATATTCATGTGATTTTTGCCTGAAGGCATTGGTCTCTTCTAAAAATAGCTGGGTGAGAGAAAGAGTCTCTCTCTCTCTCTCTCTCTCTCTCTCTCTCTCTCTCTCTCTCTCTCTCTCTCTCTCTCTCTCTCTCTCTCTCTCTCCCTCATAAGCCCTGTTCAAGTGATTGGTTGTAAACAAGTGTCACTTTCCAGAGCAATTCTTCATGAGTAAACACTGATAAATAATTGCTTTGGGGAAGAGTAAAGAGACTCACAGGGTAAAATCAACCTTGGGGGGTCATGCACAGCTCTCTTCAGATGTAATTGTTCGAACAAAGAGTAAATGTTATAGGTCTAAATTTCTCACCAATTTGTAACCTTATCTGTAGTAAAAAGACAATGTTTATATAGATTAAGTATGAGTACTAGAAGTTTGAGGTATTTCTTTTATCATTATCATTAATACTATTATTATAATTAGTCTTATGTTATTTCATTTTATTTCCATGCCTCAGTGTGTGTTGAGGTGGGGCTGCCAGTAGATGGCAGCACTCGTCAACCGCTCTTTAGATTTAAAATTATTTTGTAGTGTTGAAATTGTGCTGTTGTTTTGTTAAATAGACCGCTGTGAAAAATATCATCATGTGATATGTTCAAAATGAAAACACTTTTTACCAATAAAGTAAAAAGCAAAGAACGACACATATATGTACTTATCATCTTTGTTCTAAAATGGTTAAAATTAGGCATATGTGGAAAAAAAAAAGAAAGAAATGATAAAGGGAGCTGCCATTAGCCTGAAATGGAAGGGCAACTTTTTACCCCTTTTTTTACTATGTTAGTTCACTATACTGATACAATTACATTACAGTCAGATTATGCTAACAGATGATGTTAGAGCAAATGCAGGCCAGTACTGATGACCCCAGAATGCAGGTCACTTCCTTTTGGAAGAAATAAAAGGCTCCAGTGCCTGAGGCTGCACTTTAACTTCTCAGCAACCGGACATGGAAACTGGCTTAATGTGAGCCTGAGAGAGGAAAGAGCTATTAAAGGGGACTAGTCAGAGATGAGGAAAACCAGATATTTCGAAATGCAGACTTTGTCAAAAAGTAAATATTCATATTTACTTAAGGCATGTTAGGGTTATAAAAACATATTTAAATTTAGAAGAATTACTTGAAATGGCAAAAAAATAGCAAATAAAAATCACATAAACACCTTGACCAGCAGTAAGAGGATTAAAACAGTCTCATCACAAAGCATTTGAACCTTAAACTAGCCAGTGTGAGAGCTCGTCATCTCTTAATGATAATGTTTTAATTGTGCCTTAGGCTCTAAGTTTATTTCAACTCATCTAATGGTTTTCCTTATAAAACAATGCAGCAATACTTATCTATGAACTGGAGGAGTCAGCGTTCACCTTAACCTTATACACAATTTACATGTTTCTATTGTTTCTTTTAATTTATAATTTTCTTTTAGTTAATGATTTTGAAATGAACATAAACTATTAAATGCTCTATAAGACATGATAAATGTTCTATAAATGATTAAAAAAAATGAGCAGAAGCATAAAATAAAATTTCTAATTTAGCGCACTGGTGAGTTGTTCTGTTTTCAGAAGATGCTGAGGGGACCCCATGTGGTCCTTGAGGGCCCCTTGGTGCCCTGAAGGCACTGCATTGGTGATACCTGCTGTACATAATTCAGCAACTTAGGTACAATTCATTCCCCATCAGATCTTGAAGCTCTCAAACTAAACAAAACTACCTTCAGGAAAGTACAAAACATTTCAACAATAGTAAAATTACTTGCATGAGAGATTTACAGTGTTTAAATTATATTCAAGCTGTATTCAAAGACCTATTCTGCAAATGTAAATCACTTCTTAAACACTGTTTCTAATATCAGCTCATTATCATAACCTAAATGATTAAGAATCAAAAATACAAAATGACATATAAAATTTGAGCAAACAATAACATTTCAGATTCCTGGTTTTAGGAAAGGGAGGTGAGAAAGAAAGAGGGGATAAGATCTAAGGCGAGAGAGAAAGACATAAAGACAGGATATGGAGCATTAAAGGAGAGGAAATAATACAAAGCACCAAACATAGACAACACAGAAGATATACAGTAACTCTTAAGTCTGTTTCCACACCTGCATGAGATGAGAGGGACAGAAAACATAGAATTTAAAAACGGCAAAAAGAAGACAACAGACACCAGCATACATCCTCTTTTTACATTATAGCAGCGACATGTGGACCAGCAGTTGCTGTCTCACATGGTGGGGAACGTGGGAACCTGTTGGTGTCTGAGCCATACAGCATTTGATACTGTTGTATCCTGCTCTCCACACGAAGCTAAGTGTCTCCAGCCCATCGAGATGACAGTACAGGAAATGAGACCTGTTGTTTCTTCCATGGTGACGCAGTGACAAACTGCAATTGATCAGATGTATATCGTTTGGTTTGCTGTACTGTGTTAATCATTGATAAAATGAGGAAAAATAAATAAATAAACTTCTACAAATAAATAACACAATAACAAAAAAGTGAGAAAAGTCTGACCTTTCTTCCCATTAAACTAAAAATAAAACAATCTGAATATTTTGTAAGAATTTGTTGACTGATATTTTATATAATTTAATAATTATTGGATGTGAATGCACATTTAACCTGTAATCAACACAGTTAAGTGATATTTAAATACTGCTGTCAACAGTCCCTTAAAATTTTGGATTCAGCATAAAGTTTTGGAATAGTTCATTAATATATATATTAATAGAACCACAACAGTCAATTAAAATCCAAAAACATTCAGACATTTAGAGAAAGACGAGTGACAGAACAATATAACTTTATCTTACAAAACAAACTTGTTCTGAAGACCCAAAATTCAGCCAGCACAATAAAAACAGTTCAAACAGTTCATTTAATTCAAACTGCTGCAGGTCAGTTTGAAAATTCTGTTATAGTCGGAAGTTTCTGAGGGAGAAATCCTAGCAAGGTTTAACAAGGGACTGGTAAAGATCAGTAGTGCAGAGGCAGAGTAAGGTATTAACCAAAGATGCAGAATCGGAACGTAATAACCAGAAGTTAGATCCACAAGCGTGACACATTCTTTCTCCCAACTCATCAAATACTAAAGCTTGGTCAAAGCCCTTTCTTGTCATATTTTAATGTGCAGGGTAAATGACAGATGGCAGATGTTGTATCATGTGACATGCGTGTGACTGGCGACAAAATGTTTTTCTAATTTAGTTACATCTAGTACAAATTGCTGCTGGTAGCTTTAAGAGTGTATGGTAACATGTTTACTCCTGAGGTTATGGTTAGGGT
>JAUZNJ010076869.1:24219-52001 GCA_034780135.1 Jordanella pulchra
ATGAAACTGACCAGAAACCAAAAGCCAGTGAGAGATACGTCAGGAGCAAGGCAGAGCAGGGTTATCCAGCGGGCAGAAACAGAGTTGCAATCAGACAGGCAGAGGGAACGCTAGACTTTTAGTCACCAAGGGTTTTCAAATAATCTGGCAGAGTCTGTCTGCCAGAAAGCTAAATGTAAAGGCAACAGAACAGGTGCATGTAATGTGCTGATTGCAACCTCTGCCAGCAAAGGTTCAGGAAGGGCTGATGAACTTGATAACAGAACAGCAGGGAGACCAAATCATGAAATGTGAATAGTGTGCATATCAACCTCAGGCTAAACACACATTGGTGTATTATAATGCAGCTTCAGGCAAAAAAACAAAAACAAACTGAAGCAGTATTTTTTTACGACATAACAGTCAGGATTTTTTATTTGCTGTAGAATGCAGGATCACACCAGTAATGGGTAAACACTGCGATATATTAAGTTATTCAGAAATCAATGATCACTGTGGCGTATAGAGTAAAGCAACATATTTCTGAGAAGAGGGTCCAAGAAATAGTTGAGTGACCAATGTCTTAGCGAACTCTTCATCCTTGAACTCTGTGTCGGCTCTGGAGGCAGTGAAGACAGAAATCTGGTGAGAAACAGAACTTGGGGACAGAGAAAGAATAGAAGTCAGGGAGGGAGAAACAGATTTCTTTGTTTGACTCAGAAGGGTCCTTCTCTTCTCAGCTGAACCCAACCCCTTTACAGGACAGGTAGACACTTGATGTTCCTCTCCACTGCAGTAATGACATAAATTCAAAGATCGTCTGCATTGTTTTTCCTCATTAGACAATCTGGTTCTGCACCACTGCATGGGATCAGTGAAGGAATCTTTTCTAACAGGCTTTAAGGTTCAGGAGATGGACTGGAGTGAACTGTAGGTCAAAAAGAATGCTCCTCTCTGATTTTATGACAGATTTCAGGTTTCAGATTCATGACTTTCAGTGATTAACCATGTCTTTCTCCTAAAAATAGCTATTGGTTGGGCTTTTACTGCTACTATCTTCATCTTTTTGGCTGTGTTTCTCTCCTAGATTAAGTCACTAAAGAAATTACTTTTGCCATTAACCTTTTACTTCTCTCTCACATTGAAATAACATCTCAGCAGTGCTTTGAGTTTCTTTTGTGTTTATTTTCTCTCTTTAATTAAACCCCCAATCAGTCGTTGTTGTTGTCACTGAGGCAGGCTCCTCAGGAGGTTGCCTCTTGTTAAATAGCAGTTTTTCTCTCTGCTCTCACTACATGCATGCTCGGTATGAGGGACCATGCAACGTCAACTCTAGGCAAGTGACTGCCCACTATCACTATATGCTCTTTCATGATGAGGGCTAAAAATCCATGACTGGATATCATCTGCCAGTTTTCCTTTGAAAGTAAGCTGTTTAACCAATCTGTCTGTGTAATCTTATCATTTTCCCTTTGTGAAGTACCTTGAGATTTAGCCTTGTGAATTGGCACATAAGCTAAATTGAATTGAATTATGGAGTATGAGTTTCACCTTTGAAATGTATTAACTGAAAAAAAGTAACCATATTGATGGTTTTACTCACTGAAATCCACCTGTATACACAAGCCTATCATGTTTTTTTCTTTTTATTTGCACGTGAAATGTTTTTCATGTTTTCTTTCTCTGTGTATACAGACAGAAAACTATATATTTTTAAAAGAATGACGTGTGGTTTCACAAAGCAATTTCCGTTCTTGGCTCCTTTTTTTAAAGGTATACATCTATTGATAGCCTACTCTAGATGTGAGCATCAATACGACTTAAACAGACAGGGACAGATTCTATCAACTCATGTCTCGAAATAAAAGCATCTCTCACATGAAAGGCAGGATCTCCATGGTTTCCCTCCCAGCACTGGGCCTGGTTGCCATGGGAGTACAAGGCTCTTCTGAATGAGGGGAAAACAGAAGGGCAGGCAGGAAGTGTCATCTTTCCTTTTGGGTTTTACATTAATGTGTTATTATCCAATTTAGAAAAAAAATATACAATTTAAGAGTAGACAAATCAGACAGTAGAAAAGTGTTGTTTTAAATGGAATGTCAAGTGTATTTTTAATTAAATTAAACCAAAACTGTAAAGACATACGCTCTTAAACAAACCTTTGCCATGCTCTACGTCATTATGGATTGTTTGCCTGGCTGTCTAATGACCATTTGGATAGCATTGTGCCACGCTCCTGTTGATCTTTATGCAATTACCCATCACACCAGTCTGTACCTGTTTCTGAGGAAGGTCAGAAAAGTTAGGTGGTGGGAGGATAGTAACAAAAGGCAAACAGGGAAGAAATGTTTAAATCTATAGTAACATTTAAACATCAAATAAAAAAAAGAAATTTTGAGATGCAAATTATGAAAAAATAATTTAAAAAATATTTAAAATCAAAAAATATCAAATGATAAAAAGTAACAGCTAGATTGTAATTGGCCTTTATCGTAATGTTTTTAAAATAATAAAGCTTCTCAGGGTTTAAAGAAACCAACAGTTTGTGCACATCTCAGGTTTTACATCTTTTTTATTTCTGGTACCAGGAATTATTAGTATAGTTAACAGGTTTCAACTTGAGGAGTCAACCGATATCTGATAAGCAAATCTCTATTTCAGCCCACCACCATTTAGCCCTTCACTTACAAATATGAAGATCTTTGGTGTAATTTTTTTGATATAGTCATGACACTATATTAAACAAATCACTGAGCTACAGGTGCCTGGTTGATCTTAACTGAAAGTGAAGACGAAACCCCGGCAATAATTGAGCAAATTGAAAAGAAATAATATTTCCTTTCAAGTGTTGACAGAAAAAAAACTGTATTGACAATATTTAAAGATGATTTAGTAGGACATGTTTTATGGATTTTAAATTTTATCTGTCTTTTCAAAAAGAAATATTAATTCTCTGTGATCTCCATCTTCCTTATCTTTACCTTTTTTTGTCTACCTCAGTGCTGGTGCACTTTTTTCACCACAAACTCATTCAGTCTATTCCACATGAACCTAAGGGGAATTTTAACCTATGCATTTGTGGATACAGAGGACACAAAATACTGCAAGGGAGAGTTATTAAGAATTGACTGAAATATATTGTATAAAGTTTCTGTTTTTTTCATCAGTATATTTATAGTGAGGGATTGTTTTGGGACACCATAAGCTGAGCTAGGGAGAAAATGGACATATTGAAAAAAAGTGTTGGACGATTGATCCTTGAAGAATTTCTTATGTGATCTTTGCTTGCTATGCTTTATAGATACTAAACCACACAAACAAGCCAGAGTGTACTAAATAGGACCTGAACAAGTTTAACCAAGTGCAAGAATTTTCACGGGCTATTGGTGAGTTATGATCAAGGTTGCACATTAATGAAAGCTTGTAATTCCAAAGCAGAGGCTTTCGATACATTCCTGCTAAAATATTTTCAGCTCAAAAAAATGATTGTTTGTGCTGTGGTGTGACTGAGTAATAGGAATAGATCTGTTTCTAAACTGCTATTTGTTATATTTGCCAACAGTTTTAGGTTAGGCATGGATGATTTATCAATTCCTTATTGAGGCATCCATATCTGGCTTCGATAAAATGAGGACCAGTGAAATTAGCACAAATTGCTGATGTGTCCAGTAAACCTAACCTCATTTGAAAGCATTATTAGCTTATAATGGGTTTACTTGTACGATAAGAAGTTTTAATGCTTGTGATAAGCTGCTCTCCCAAGCTGATCACTTTTACAGCTTCAAGTAGAGTGAACCTCAGCACTTCAGTAGGGTTGAGTGAGTCTAAACACCTTTGTTCTGTTTATATAACTTTCATTTGATGTGAGGAGGTCTAAGCTACAGAAGGTTTGGTTGTTATGTACTAATATGTCACGCTTGGACTCAGCTCCATGCAGTGCCTAAGGTGATTGAGTGGCTGGTGTAACACAGCGCAGGTACACAGGCTAAATGAGGAGTCTGCTACGTGCAGAAGCACCACACTCTGGTCTTCTCTTTAAAACCAACAGAAAATGTCTTTACAAAAAATATCCTAGAACGGCTTTAGGAGCAAATGGATTTTATATTTAGTTTATTTAGCAAATGTTGTACCTTCCTAATCTGAAACAGATTAGACAGGTTTGTTAAGTGCTTTTGAAAAGAGCATATAAGGATAAAATTAAATTAATTTCGTCAACACCAAGCTCATATCATAGACATTTGTTTTCACGGCTCAGTGTTTCTGCTTAAATCTAATCTGGTTTCAGCTTTCCTGGATTTTCCTCACAGTTATAAGTTAAGATGACAAAAAAAAAAAAAACTTTCCCTTCTCATTACTCACACTGGTCACATACTGAGAACCATGTTAGTTTAAATAGAGGGGCCATAAAGAGTGACGCAGTGTAACTAAAACAACAATGAGCACCATCACTGACATCATGGAATATTCTTGTCCCTCTTAACCAAATAATTACATTATTGTTTGACTTTGTAACATTTTTAACCTCAGGTACTTTATGGATCAGATATTAATGAGTACAAATTCTGAGAGGAATCTTGATTCACCAGCCATGTGCAGTACTTTGCAAAAGTATCAGTAGTCCATGAACGTTTGCAGATTTCTCTGAACTCTGAGGCAGGGGTAGGAGTGTGTGGGTGGGAATGTTTTTTGTTTGTTTTGTTTGGGGTAGGGGGGATTCTTTTACAATAAATCTTTTACAATAAAAATGTGAAAAGTCTTGTCTCGTGCTGCATTTAGTGCTGTACTCATTAGCTTTAATTTCCTGCACAGGGAAAATTGCTACTTCTGTCAAGGGTACATTTGTAGAGTACATAACTAACAGTTGTCCACTCAAATGATTTTTTCACCTGAACAGTCAATTTTTGCAACCTGTCTATACAGTAGCTATAGATCTTTATGTCTGGCTTGTTATATGAGGTGGGAGGCCATGAAAATAACTTTGCAGTTGTGACATGATTTATCTATTTTGGACAACAAATCCCTGCTAAGACAAACCTTACTTACAAAATAAATGAAAATAAGGAACTGAGAGGATAATCTATGTGTCTATCAATTGATCGATATATGTAGAGAGAATGAGAGAGAGATATATAGAGAGATTTTCTGTTTTATGCATAAAACCAATAAAGATTATTCTGATATCACAAATGAATGACCTAAATAAGTTCATTTTAAGGCTGATTTTGCTAGTCTAAACCTAGACAAAATATGTGTCTTGACCACATATTTGAATGTATTTTTGAGAGAGGTGTATAAAGTACTCCAAATAACAACTAAGTAAAAGTAAAAGTTCCTTTACAAAAAATTACTTAAGCAAAAATGAAAGCCACAGATAAGAAAAGTACTGAAGTAAAAGTCAGAAAAATTGTTCACGATAGTTGGTAAGTAAGAGAAAGTAAAGTACTAAGCATTTCTGTACATGAGAGAGCAAAACAAACTATTTTATTTTTCCCCTTTTGGTTCCCATTACTTGACTTCGGTAATACTTAAAAAAAAAAAGTCAGAAAACATACAATTTGTTGAAAAGTTGTTTGGCCCTAAGAAAACATGACATTCAACAATACTGTCCATAAGAATTCAGAATAACCCAAAAGCCCCTGTGTAGGATGACACGTGTCCACAGAAGTACAGTTTGCCTGAGAAAACAAAAAGTGCCTTCTGTGAGAATACAATAAAATGTATCCAGTCTGTCTTAGAAAAAAAAAAACTTATGTCCATTACATCAAAATAGCAAAATAAGAATTATTTTACTAGCAACAATGCTGACTAGTTTTGTGGTAATTTGGGTTTATCAGTTCTTGGGACAATATTTAGAATTAATTGCAGCAGTATAAATAACTTTCCCATTCTTCTTGAGAAACAAAAGAAAGAAATATATTGGTTTTAAAGAGGCATGCTCAAAAAAATCAAAATAAAAATAGCACTAGAACAAAGTAAACATACACTGTAAACTTTTGAATATTGACTTGTCTTAATGGGTTTTACATAAAAGTCAGGTCTATTGCTCTGCATTTGTAAGCAGAAATCATCACCTAAGTCTAACAATACCACATAGTCTTGTTTGGATTTGGGTCCACGGTATATGCTGATTTAAGCAAAGAATCTTTATTTTAAGAAATTCTTCTCTATCAGGAATAAAGATAACCTTTTGCTAATTTCCTTCTCAGATTAGTGTTAGATAAAATAACCCAGTCTCAGTGAAGATCAGGATTAGATAATGACATTTTCTGATAGTGAATCATTATTTGGTTGGACTTAAATTGCACTATTTATAATTATAAGGTGTGGGGGGTTTAATTGTAGGCCATGTAATACGTGTCAAGCATGTGCAGAGGAAAAGGAGTAAAGGCCTAATAAATACATGGAACTAAGGGCAAGGCTTGTACTTTGTTTGTCTGGACAGAAAAGATGGTACTAACCCTTCACCATGGTCCACTATTGGTCTGTGTATTTGTTTATCCGCCTGCGTATGCCCCAGAACAGGTTCTCTCAGGCATTGGTCAGGGGACAGATGGTCCTTATCACTGTGGCAGCATAATGCAGGTGCGCTTGAGTGGGGTTTATTGCCTCAAGGTGGAAAGGGGAGTTGTGGTGTGTGATGTTGATCACCTACAGCACCAATAGAGAGCCAGGTTTTATATCACTCCAAGGGGTTAAGAGCATCAAAACAGGTGGAAAAAAGAGGGAGGGATGGACTGATCAGTAGACTAAGTAACGAAAGAAGATGGTAGGCCCTGAAACTTTGGAGCAATGTCCATTTTTATCGCTCAAGATCTGCCTATAGATATCAAAAGCAATGAAGTGTGTTTTCACTTCTCTTTCAATCTCTGTCAGGTGAGCAAAAGCACATGAAACTGATGATTTATTTGTAGGTTTTGCATTTGTTCTGTTACAGCCCTGGTGTAAAGTTAATCTCATTTTATTAAAAGTTATCAAAACAATATTAGAATATGAAAATGTGAAAAAAAATGTTTTATTCTTGCTGCAAATGTTACAAATATAAAACTATTAAATAGCCATGAAGCTCAAAATCAAGCAGTGGTGAACATTGTTTTCACTGATCATGCTTAATTCCATTTCCACTACTTAAATTGAGTCTTTTTGTGGTGAATTCAGCTTATTGGTATGATAAGAAAAGGCACACACTTGTCTATATAAGATCCCGGCGCTGAAAGTGTACATTAGAACATATTGCATATTAGAGGAGGTTTGGAACCACCAGGAATCCTTTTGGAGCTGACTGGCCGTCTAAAATGAGCAATAGTGGGTGAGGGGCATTTGTCAGGGAGATGACCAGAAACTCCATGGTCACTGTAAAAACTCCAGCATTCCTCTTT
Source organism: Jordanella pulchra (assembly GCA_034780135.1). NCBI lineage: Eukaryota > Metazoa > Chordata > Actinopteri > Cyprinodontiformes > Cyprinodontidae > Jordanella > Jordanella pulchra. The sequence goes on from JAUZNJ010076869.1 coordinate 31,575, forward strand.
GGAGAGAGGAGAAGCTTCCTGAAGGAGAACTACCATCAGCAATCCATCAGGTCTGCAAGGTAAACAGGCCAGAACAAAGTCAGTCTTTAATGAAAAGGCAAATGGAAATTGCAAAAGTGCAAGTAGAGAAGTGAGAAATATAGTTCCTTGGTCTAATGAGACAGATATTGAACTCTTAGGTTTGAAGGCCAGGCGTTATGTCTGCCTGCTTATCCCCAGGCCAGTACCATCACTACAATGAGGCTTGGTGGTGGCAACATTGTGCCCTGGGGATGCTTTTTATCACCAGGAACTGTCAGACTAGTGAACATGGAGAGATAGATGAATGAGACATTGCACAGAGACATCATACAGAGAGACAGGTAAAAAACCTTCCCAAGAGTTCTTCTGATCTCAAACTGGGGGAGCGACCCAAAGCTCACAGCTAAGATCTCACAGGGGTGGGTTCTGAATAGCTATATGAGTGTCAATGTGTGGCCAGCCCAAGTTTTAACTTGAACCCGTTTAACATATCTGGAAAGATCTGGAAAAGGCTATTATCTGCCATCCAAATCTTTTTTTTTTCACTCTATTAATCATTTCCTTTATGTTATGCAATGTTCCACGTCTGAATATCAAATGCCAGCTTAAAGGTAAAAACGTTTTTTTTCCTGCCCTGAAAGGCAAGTGAAAAGAAAATCTGGATAAAAAAAATCTAAATTTTTATTTTGTTTTTTATCGTTAGTTTTTTCTGCCCTGAAAAGCAAATTTTTCCAAGTCTTTGTTTTGGTAATACTTTGTTTTGTCACTAGAGCCACTGAAGTAAAACCACAGCCTTTCACTGATGTCTGTATTCTTCAAATGTATAGTGTATGATGTATAATGTAGGACATAGAAAAAAAGACTTGGAAATCTAAATCAATAATTTTTTACACTCTGTTGTTTGAGCTTTGTTTCCCAGTAAATTCTTATTTAGCTGTTATAGCTAAAATATTTGTAAATAAACTCATAGGTACATATAATAATAATACATAATTCATATTCAAATTTGTTATACCTATGTCTAATTTATTGCACAAGTCATTTACCAACAACAAGCTTTAAGGAAAAAAAAGAGAAAAACTTTTCTTACTCAGATTATTTTTTTACTTGCCTTTCAGGTTAAGGAAAATACGAACATTTCTTATCTAGATTTTCAGATCTTTTTCTCACTCACCTTTCAGTGCTTGTATAGTTTCAGTTCATGAAAATAACAGTATTTTTTTAACCTAATTCTGCAATCCAATCAAAGCTAGGCTTATACTTCCCCCTTAATGATACAAATCTGCATGTTTTCTGGCTCAGAGCAGTTCCTCTGACTTGGGATGACAAATCATAAACAGCAAAAATGATGGTGTGATAGTGTACTTAGTCTATAAATTTTACTCTCTGCTCCTCGTGTTATTCTTTTGTCATAGAATAGGGTGGTAAAATGTTTTACCTAATTAGGCTTGTATAACAAATAAATACAAAAGTAACCTTTAGACATTCCCAGAATCACAATTTTTTTCAGTTAGTACTGTGTTGCTTGTAAAGGTAATGCAGATTTTTTATCATGTTGAATAAAAAAGAAAAAAACATATTTAACAGGCTAAACACCACATAGCAGAATAAGAATGTAAAAGAAAAGTAATAGTGATAATAACAACACAAATGATGATAATAACAAGAAATTAATCCTAGTTTCCATACCCCTGCTGAAGAAAATAATCTCCATAGCATGATGCTACCATGTTTGACCATGGCAACAGTGTTTTTAGGGTTTACATGTGTTATTTCTTTATTTTAACAATAACTTTTTATTCACATAAGGTTAAATTTGCAGTTAATAAATGACTCTTGTTCCATCAAATGACTTCACTGAAGCTGGTCCAAATAACTGTGGAATTCTTATTTTCTTTAAAGTTAAACTTTTTCAAATTTTTTCATAGTAATAATGACTTTTTTACTCTATATTTATACTGAGAGTAAATCAGGACATTCGTTATTTATTAATGCAATTATTTACACTGGGATTTTATTTAGGGATAAACATGTTTGATGCAGATGTAGTCAGCTGTAGTTGTATTAATGTACTCTACTAATCAATACAATGTATTTCAAAGATAAATGTAGCAATAAATATCATTTATAGGTTTATCTTATTTTTGAGAATATTATTGAGAAGGGTTTTTTTCTTTAAATAACAAAAACTCCATTAAATAGATCTACTACACACAGATTTAAATTTTTAGGCCATTCTTTTAATAATTATCATGATTTTCCACTTTCAGTAAAGCTGCAGAAAATGTTAGGCCAATAAATAAGAGAGAAATGATGAAAAGACCTGATAAAGGGCCTAAAAGAAACGTCAAGTTAATCACATAAAGCCTAAAAAAAATTACAATCATAATTATCTAATTTGTTCTCAGTGTTTATTCCAGCTTTTAATAGCTGAAAAAGCAATATAAAATAATTTAACAAATACTTTTTTAGTACAATGTACACAATGTATGACATGATTGCACAGTATTGTTTTAACATTAAATAACTTAAACTGTTGACTTAAACAATCCCAAAAAAATCTCTATTATCTTGAATTGGTTACAAAGCTGCTGTACTTTGTTAAAAAAACAAAAAACAAAGATAAGCCTGAGAACATAAGAAACTGGTATAAACTGGTTGATTTAGGTTTTTCTGTTACATGTTTAAATGTATGCAACTGTTCTGAACCAAAATAGTAACCTGACAAAACAGAAAACAAGATAAGAGACCATGTTTAAACAAACTCTCACAGGGGAAGCTGTAAAATGGAAACTTCTGATATGGTTAGAGAAGGAGATAGCATTCATACTGAAAAATATTATCTTTTCACCTATTGAACGTATTGGTTTTGATCCAGATTTGAAGTGAAATGAATTCCCAGTATTAAAGCATGTTTTTAGGTTATAAATATAGTTGTTGTCTGGTTTAATGTGTGTTGTAAACGTGCATTAGATGTGCAAAGTGTAACAGTGTAGAGCGAATGTATCCAGGCAACTGTTCTAGGACACTTGAGATTAAGCAAGCGTACTTCCCCAGTTCAGCTTTTACATTCATGGAGAACAGTTTGTGAGGAGACAGATGTTTCCCACAGATGATGCTGTTTAAATTATCCCTGTGAAGTCTGGCTATTTCTTTAACAATGGCATAGAACAAAAAATATTCAGATTCACTCAGATGAGGTCTGAACGTTGAACCAAATTTATACATCATGTTTCTGGAGGAGTTTGGGGTCAGAATTGTCTGTTAGGTCAAATCAATTGACTGGAGATAGGACAACTATAAATGCACAAACATAAAAACTGCAATTAACAAATTCTAAAACATCCAACAGAGAGCTGGCTTAATTATTATTTATTCTATTGTTCCATGTAATATACTACTGTACACTTTTTTTTTTTTTTTCATTTTACTCGCCCTATTTTAAGCTCATTTTGTTGGATTTCACTGGGCAACAAATGTTTTTTTTTCAAAGTTTTTTCTTTATTTTTATGCCTTGAAGTCTAAAAACTAGGCTTGCATGTTTATTAAATACCATAACATAATATCACCTTTTCTTCCTTTACATCTCATCTGTGTTTTGAAAATCTTCTTCCATCTTTGATTCGTCTTCTGCAGAACCTTTGGTTAACATTATGTCGGTCTTTTAACAATTTCTTTCTCCCACCTGTCTTTCATAAATCCTCAGTTTCCATGAGTGTCTTCTTTAATTATTTGCTCCTTGACCCAACTAATCAATTTAAATGGACAGCAATATCTTGGTGTGCCTCTAACTTAATTATGCTTTAAAATTTGCTTGTATATGTAAAACTTTGGAAAATCCTGTGTTTTAAAATGCTAGCATTATTTCTCCTTTATCTTGTGTTACTCCATACCAATGAATAATGTTAGCTGATAAAACTAACATAGAAACAAAAAGGGCTCAAAGATTTATGGTTAAAATCCCTTTAAATCTTATCAGTGGTCAAACAGATAAGGGATTGAGGTCATAAACTTTGATTTAATACAGACAGCTGAGTCAACAGTGAATACAAAAGTACTGAGCAGCATAATTCACCTTTACAGAACTAGAATCCTAAGATTAAATACACTGCCCAATGTGTAGGATGTCTGAAGGTGTCTTCGAGATAACTTTCTTCTAAATACTAACATTACAATTTTAGAAAAGAATTGAGAGAAGTGTAGACCTTTGAGAGAAAGATTTAGATTTAAGAATAAACATGGATCATGACTGACTCCAAAATTAAAGGCATGTTAGTTTTCTTCATTATCAGTTGTTATGGATGTAATAATAAAAGCACTTGATCACTTTGCTGTTTGTTGTTTTAACATTTTGTTTTATCCAGTATAGTTGTGAGTGGGTTTTTAAAGCTTTTCTGAACCATGGGAAACTTTTTCAATCTTTAACTACTCACCGCAGTTGGAGCCTGTTCTTTTAAGTCGGATCTTTATCATTGAAAGCAGCAGTATATTACCATCTCATGAAGGGATATGTTGATCTTCTGAATGTGGTTAATGCATCATATCAAGAAATCTTGTTTTTATAAGGTTGATTCGTTTAAAGTTTGGGCATCATTTTACCTGTAGAATATTTATAATAAAAATGACTACAATTATTATGTTCTATAGTGTAAAGCAACATATTATAAAAAATGAATAATATAAAGTTATGTTTTACAGCATAAAAATTCATTAAACACAAATCCATATGTTGAAGGGAAGGAAATATATAAATAGTCAATAATGATCAAATGAAAAAACAACCCTGCAAGGTTTCTGGTTTCTCATTATATTTTAATCATTTGAAAGGTCAGAAAGTAAACAACAGGCTTAGAGGAAATATGAGACGCTTGCTGTCTGACTAAACAAGCTGGTGGTGCATCCTCATTAACAAGATATCATCTAAAGAACAAACTATTTCACTTATACCACAAAGGAAACATTTTTCCAATGTTTAACTTTGTTTTCATGTATTATTTTCTATTCTGAGACGGATTCAAGACAAACATCCTTAGTGCATTCCATAATTTAATAAATACAAAACTGATGTACAAATCGTAAAATAAATAGCCCCAACATAAAGGTAACCTGTTAAATAGGCAGTTAAATCTACATTGTTACAATGCTTGATAGAGGGAGATCACAGTCACCGAGGAGATAGTCTCTTTTCAGGGTGCACATTTTGTTCACCACTTTAAAGCGAAGTGATCTCTGGCTAAGGTCTTCCTCAGTGATACCATCAAAGAAGAAATCTTCATTGAAAATTGGATTGCGGCTCTTTCTTATGACTGTGCTGCGCTGCTTCTGAAGTTTCCCGGGGACTAGGGAGAGGCTGACGCTGCAGTTGATAATCTTTGGGTCAATGGAAACAGGATAAAGGCCCTCAGCGCTGATCAGCCGAACCCGCAGTCTTTGGTTATCTGGACAGTACTCTGCTGAGAGTCTGAGGCTGCCATCTTTTCCTACAGGCACCATTCTTTCCTTCATTACCCTCTCTCTGTGCAAGGTCAAGTCCATTGGGAAGATGTTGGGTGGTGCCAGGCTGTAGCTGTTAGGCAGACCTTCTGCTAGCCCTTCTGAGGCTCTCCTCATGATATTTGGGCTGTTGTCTGTGGAGCTGCCCTCATCTGTTGACAAGGAATTATTTCTGGACACCATTGCTTTTCTTATGTTTCTTGACAGCAGCAGTTCATGGCTCAGTGCTTTGAAAAGGGAAGACTTACCAGGGCATCTGGACAGCAGGGGGGAGCTGAAAGGTGAGGATTCAGTAGAAGAAGTTGTGTCACTGTCCAGAGGGGCCTGCCAGTTCAGAGTGCAGCCCCTGGGGGAAAGCCTTGAGGTCAGGCTGTTGAGGCTGAATGAAGATGGGCAGGAGGATGGTGAGGTGGAGTGGGAAAATTTGGTGCATGTGCTAGAACGACTCCTGGGCAGCAGCAGAGGTGAGGAGCCTAAGTCAGAGTGGAAAATTGACTCCTTTCTCCTGGTGTGGGGGCTCTCTAATAAGGTGCAAAAGCCGTAGCTGGTCTGAGCTTTGGCCAAGTGTGGAAGGGACAAGGCGGCCTGGCTCTGGGGATCTGCGTTTGTGGTTTCCTCATCACTGCAGCCGTCATAAGGACTCTCATCCACACTTTCTACTTGAATGATGTGAGGATTTAGTGGTGCCTCATAAAATGTCACGTCAGCCTCCGGTTTAGCCTTCTCACAGGGAGAACTCCTGATGCCCCGAACTGTTCCCTTTTGTTCTGAGTTCTTCATCTCCTGTAAGGATAAAATTGTTGGAGGGATGCAGAACTCAGGGATGTTGTCGGGGGTGATGATGTTAGGACAGCGAGAAATCCTTTTGCATTTTTCAGTCTTGTCTCCTAACATGATGGCACTTATTTTAAAGTTGAGCTCAGCTGACGGGACAGGCAGGTTAGATCTTTCTACTGTTGTTCGAATCTTCTCCACCACCCACATGGGTCCTCTAGTGGAAGCAGGGAATTCTGCAAAATCCAAATAGTATATTGAATTGCTGCTCTTAAAATAGATAAAAAAAACATTTGTTATTCTAAAACACAGTTAATGAAAGATTGCCTACCTTATAAGCCGAAAATAAAGGTAATCCCAAATGGTTGCTCCAAATGTACAGCTTAGACAGTAAGAATTAATCTTTACAGAAGGAGGGTCTGCGGTTCTGCCAGGTTGACGCACAGAGAGGGTTTAAATGAAGCAGGACAGCAATAAATCTAACCCACACCCACCTTTGGCTACGGAACCAGGATACACCCACTTTTCTTTTAGTGGTGCTGGTTCCCATGGTGATATCTAAATCAACACAAAGCTCATAGCCCCAAAGTAGATACTATGCTGCTCCGACTGATAGATCCTGAAAGGGCACCGACCATTTTTTACATAAAGGACTTTTTTCCAATTCTCGTGTCGCTTCGTCTAATGTTTACACACGGACCGTTTCATAAACATTAACAAGTAGGAGTTTATAAAAAACACATCACATACAAATCCGCAATCTTATAAGATTACAGTACGATGAGATCTGAAGGGTTTTTAATAGAGAAAGTTGGTTTATAGCTCTGTCATTTTTTTTTTTGGTTTAGTAATAATACAAAAAACATTGTTTGCTTTATCATTATATCAGTAATTCACCATATATGTTTTTCAGAAATTATAATACTAGATATATTACTATCATATCATTATTTGTTTGTTTTTTTTTGTTTAAAAGTGCAATTGTCTCAGTTTTTACAACTAAAACATCTGTCCACACAAATAACAGTATAAATTACTATACAGTAGATTAGGATGGCTTTTGATCAAATGTCTCAATTTTCAAATAGGGAAAAAAAAATCACAAAGTACAATTAAAAAATCACTTTTAATCATAACTGTTGGTGTTAAAGGCTTTAGGCTTTACTCTAAAAACCAATGCTGCTCTCTTGTGGTGGGACAGGAAGCAAAGCTACAGGATGACTGCTTTCATACCGAGATGAAAATACTCATTTTGTGTTTACATAAGTTAATATTACCCTTTGGCTTGATTCATTTATATAGTATCTTTGATACATCATCATGGTTTTAAAACTCCGTAATGTACATTTGCTTAATGTAGCCTCCAAACGCATATTACAGGACTTTTTAGTCTTAATTTTGGATTAGGATGTCCTCGGCTAGTCTAAAGTACTTTTTCATTCTATATTAAAAAAAAGTAAATATAAAAAGTCCACCCTCCACAATACAAAGTTCAAGTGGAGCGTCCTGGTTACTGCGCTTCAGTGGCACAAATGTACCATGAATACATTCTAAATGAGGTGGTTCTCAGAAATGTTTGTCTATCTCACCACATCGTATCAACAACACAAGTGTACTTCTCATACCTGCTTGGAGTACCGTGAGACTAGCAGTAATTTGGAGTCAAATTTGAAAGATGCTGTTTATCTGATACGTTCCATTATTTATTGTATAAGACATTTTTTTATATGTCTCACTGCCTAATTTTTGTATCAACAGATTATGTATCCTGAAATTAATAAACAGTAATTTAAAAGTAAGGAAAAGTAGCTTATCTATCATAATCCCTAAATACTAAAATATAAGCACCATAGTTTGCCTTAAAAAAACATGCAAAAAGTATCTCACAATGAAACAGCATTAGCTACATAAGTCAATATCCCATAATTATAGATAGTTAAGTTAGAAATATGAGATACAAGTTGTTTGTTTCATCATAATAGCGGCAATGGACTTTTATAGTCCATTGCTGTCAGATCTCCTTCAGGGGGCAGTATGTGCTCAAAAACAGCATCGCTCTTATGCTTGTAGAGTTGGATAATTGATTGATAACTGGAATACTAAATAATATAATTTCAATGGAATGTGAAGAAGTCAAAATATTGCATAATTTGGCCTTCACAATGACATCTTATGTATTTATACTTCATTGCTAAATAACAAACAAGTATAGCAGCGATAATAAACACCCTAAAATCCTTTAAAAAAGTTATCCAATGTATAATTGCATGTTCCTTTCAGAAAGGAAATAACCCGTCTGCTTTCCATTATTCCAATGGAAAGCAGACAAAGGGCTTCCTTTTTGAACCTCAAATTACTTCTCACACAGAGAGTTGCTTTACAGGCATGACTGGACTAAATATAAGCAAATTTAGCTGCTTTCTAGAACCCATACACCAACAGTTTTGCTAAAAAAATGCATTTTCTATGTTTCTTTTGAAGATTTGCAAGTAGAAACTTTAAAGCCTTATATTGGACATATAATTTCAACATTTTAATTGCTTTTAACAAATAGAATATTCAGCAACATCTGATGCTAAAAGTCATATATTGAATGAAACAGATTTAGTAAATTGCTCTACTTTTGTTGCATTCATACACACTGTAATATTTGAAAAACAAATAAGTTGGCCTCACTACAGGTACTGTTACAAGTTAAAATAGCGGATTTCTGACTACTGCTGATTTAGGTTGGAAAGAAATTGGTAGGCTTTGTTTTTTTCACAAGTTCACCCTTAAAAAATAATTTGTTTTAGGTTAAAACTGAATAAATAATGTCTGTAGTTCACCACCTATAAAAAATGAATTAATTTCACACTCCAGACATGAACAGCTTTATCTTCATTCCTAATCTTTGTTTAGGCACAAGCATTAACTGTCTTAACACATTGTCTATAACAAGTTCTTTTAGAGAGAGATAATGTTTAAGAGCCTCTGTGAATCACGTTTCTTCAACCTTTGCCAATTCTAACAGATACAGTATAAATAGACTTACATCCACTATACACAAGTGGACAAAATTGTTGGTATGCCTCATTTAATGAAGTGAAAAAGAACAAATGAAATGCGGACATTCCTTTTCAATCATGCTGAATTATTAAAATAACATCATAAAACAACAAGTTTGTCCACTTGTTTGACACAGCTTTTATATGAAAATACAGAAATACTGAAGCAATTGCATTTGTTCTTTGTAAACACTCTAATTTCAACCTTTTACCATTTTTAGATTTCTTTCTTATCCATGCAAAACAATCACCCATGTGATAACAATGTACTAGGCTATCAGATCCACTTTTCTTGGACGGACATGTGCCAATAGTGGGCAAAAGATAAAAACAATCAAATTAATTTAGCAACAATCCCTGACATTGAGCATGCAGTATGAAGTAATAGTTAATATGATATGATTGACCCTGACATTGTTGATGACACAGTAGTAACTGTAGCAATGGAATAGATTGTGTTAAATTCATACCTCTCCAAAGACAAAGCACAGAAAGCCTAAAGGACACATTAATGTGTATTGGTGAGAGATCGGTTAAACTGTAAATGGGTCCCTTAATCAAAACATACCCAAGGCCACATCAAACCTTAAGTCAGGCTCTGATTTTACTCTTCACCGTTGAAAGCTTCATAAATTGAGAGCGCTTTCAAAATAAGAGACTTAGATCATATTAAAGTCTCCTGTCACTGCATTTACGCACATAAATAGGTAGTTTTATGTTGATACACGATCTTATCTTCTGCAGCTCAGCTAATTTAGCAGCCTTTTTATACCCACTCTGATTCTGCAATAAAATGTATTATAATCCGTTACAGTGGATGGGAGTGACGCTTCTTCCTTCTCTACGTCGCGCAGATATGTGGTCCTATTTTTTTATTTATTTTGCCCCCATCTCTCTCCACTGTACGATAAACGAGGAGGGGCTTGATGCCGTGTAGGAGGCAGGCAGGCAAACCGTACTGCTGACCCGCTTGTAGTCTGTGTTTCGCCTCGCCTATATCCAAGCCAACTCGCATGCTATAAGGAGTGAGAGCCACCAGGTAAGATGTTTTGGTTGTTTGTTTTCCTCTAAGGTGCATCTCGGCGTCCCGTTTGAAGCCTGATGTTTGTCTTAATGAAAGGTGCTCTTCCTCCCGAAGAGGTCTCACTCTCAGGGAGGCGGACCGCTCGGCGTCGGCTCAGCAGAAGCGCTGACAGCATTTCATTTTTAACAGCTTGCAAGACAACCTTTTCACATGATCACTGAGATGTTGCCGTACTCGTTCTTCTCTCGTATTCGATATCGGTCGATCTGTCTCATCTGATACGCTTGGAGCACCCTGACAAGTCTTTTATTTGTTTATTTATTTATTCGCTAAATATGTGCTTGGTTGCTTTTGACATTGACAGATAAGATAGTTAAGAGGATGGGCGTTTGATTAAGCGACTTGTTTGATAAATATTTTGCTTTCAATTAGACTAAGCGTTTCAGTAAAGCTATATTCTGACCAGCTTCAGCATCCTTGTGCCTCTCTGCATGGAAATGTGCATGCTGTACAGTAACTCGGACTTGACCTGAATGTTATCTGGATCAGCTCAACATCAAAGCTGACATTGACGTGTGTGAGATTAGTGGCCATGCAGGATATAACCCTGATCCTTGACTGTTGACTAACCCAAAATATAGAAGGTATGTTAGGAGTTTAGGTTTCTTATAAAATGATAAATTGTGGCAATATATTGCTTAAAGATAAATTACTCTTTTGGATGACATTCCCATGTTAGCAGAGGTCAGAGAGCACACTACACTCATTTCCCTTCAGATGCCAGCCAGTAGGATGGCTGAGTATCGTCTGATTAGAGGCCCTCTCTCTTTGCACAGAGGCTCATGTGGTGTTGAGGATGTGTTTCAGGGCTTTGATGTTTGGTGATTTCGCCCAGGTACAGGAGAGTAAATGTTATTCCTCTTACACTGGGGCGAAGAGGCCAGGGCAGAAAATGTACACTTACCCACTTTGTTGGGTGAATATTTCTTAACATATATAGCTAATCACCTGGCTGACAGTCGAGGTATTTTGTAATTAAGATGTAGTGAAAATGTCTGGCTTAAGTTTAAACTGAGCATCTGAACAAGGAGGAAAAAGAGGTCAAGAATAGAATTTTAATGGTGTCAGACGGACTGGTCTTAGTGTTTCCAAAACTGGTAATCTACTGGGATTTTTCACCCACAACCATCAGGTTAGAAGTCATATGAGAATAGTCACATTTAAGATTAAATAAATAGCACATTACAAACAATTGATGTGGAATACTGTCTTTAGATGCACAATATGTAAAACCTTATAGTTGATGGAAAAAAAACAAACATGAAGACCACACCTACGATTAGGAAGTGGAAGCTCAGCAGATTTTAAAAGATTAGAAAATTTCTCCTGATTTAAAAAGTCTCTTTTTTAGTTGACGTACAGATGTTTGGTTCAGAATTTGGTATAAACAATGTGAAAGCTTTGACTTATTCTTCCATTTTTCAACGGTGCTGGCATAGTGTGAGGCATATTTTTTTGACACACTTTGGCCCTTTTTGTACAGAAAGATAATTACTTTTACACTACTGTTCGTCTGAGTGCTGTTTCTCACCATTTCTGTCCCTTTATGGTCACCGTATAACCTGTCTTTTGATGGTTGATTTCTACAGAATAACGCATCACATCACAAAGCTCAAATCATCAAAAAAATGGTTTCTGGAACATGTCAGTGAGTTCCCTTCCGTCTATTAGCCTCCACAGCTACTGAATCTCTAAAATAGCCACCTTTGGACCCTTAGGGAGTTAGATCTTCAACATATGGACCAAAATCTATGTGACGTGGTTTTGGTTCGAATCTGTGCCACAAAGAATAGTCAGTGGAGCAAACCTGCACCCAACCCTCTACTGGCAAGATGTACTCAATATACTTGCTGATGACTATGTTTTTACAAACTATTTTCACTTTAAAACCTGAGGGGGAAAAAAGGTACTGTGTTGGGAATCAATCAGCACCAGCTTATTATGTATCCAAACCATCACAACCAGCAAATTTTATGAGTTTTAGTTTAGTTATATAATGAGCTGCCAGGGAAAGTGTCAGGTTGTTTCTGAGTTTTCCCTGACTGTAAGGAGCAATGCAGCCCTCTCCTCCAGCTGTTGTTGTGCACTGCCTGTCAGTTAACTACATGAAGGTTGCTACACCTTTCAGTCATATTCTGCAACGACATTCAGCTGTTTATAAATATTTTCAATAAAAAAGATCAATTAAACCTTTAAAGTTGAGGAAAAAATATCATATTTTTGTTGTATATGATTTCCATATAAATACTAGGAGTTAAACAGCTGTATTCCATGTAAAGCTCATTATACCCCTGAGAATCTCATGCTCTCTGCCGTTTCTTCACACAGATGCCTATGTGATGTCAGGTGGTATTTTAGAGCTCTAATACATGTTGTTTCATACTGGTTAAGAGGAACAACTGTTATCTCTTTAGCTTTGAGGTGAAAAAGTCAGAGAAGAAAAGGTTCTGTATACAGTATATTGTTGCCAACCTTCTTCATGAAATATAATGTGCTGGGGATTGATTCGCCAAGTCAATCCATGCTACCTGCATATTAGATATTTGTCATCAAAATAAGCTGTTGGTTGTTTTTCCAAGTAAAAAGGAATCTTTTTTTACTATGCATTAGCTAAGTTTTTGCGTTAAGTGTTTTATTTTGTTTTTGATCTGCTGAAGTATTACATGTTCAAGCAGCATGATTTAAACTGAGGAATAATTTGTTATAGCTGAGTTATACAATTACAAATGTATACTGCCTCAGGAAATGAAGTTCTAGATGGCTCTACTACACCAACATGAAGTACACATCCTTAAAATACATATCCTTGTGGTACTTTAAGGGACCTGGGAGTATCTTCTTTTAAGATAATGAGCATGGGTTCCTTTGTAGTATGTATGAAGCACTACTAACAATACAGTCTTGTGTTTAAAAAAAACGGTATATTTACTTCCAATTAACACTGCATGTGTCTGCTCCAAAACTATACAGATTCTATATATTTGCACTAGAAATTATAGTAAATTACTGCCTTTTCTCTGGTCCTATCCCCCCAAATTTTACCCAATTAAATCTTTTGCCCTTTTACGTCTTCAAATTTTATAGTACATTCTGTCTGCTTCATTTAGCTTAAATGTCATTATGAGACAACACACGTTTGCTTAACTGCTAATATCCCTGCATAAACTATGCAATTTAAACCCATCTGATAAAGTAGAACCCACATGAAGGCTAATCTTAGCAACCTTTTGGGCCCATTGCTCTCAGAATTTTTCAGTTGAGTACTTATTGACAAGTGACATTTAGTTACTACTTTGTTGAGATCAGTCTGCAGGATTTAAAGGTCCCTGACAGTTTTTGAACTTTTGAAAATGTACTCATGATATCACAATACATTTTCTTGTTTGTTTTTTTTTTTATGGGAGTATAGAGAGGAGGAAATTGTATCATTCTGTCTTAATGGTGATGGAGGGTCTGCTCTAATCTACCTTCATTGTTTTTTGTTTTTAAAGAAAATGTATGTTATTGTTGATGTTCAAAGATTTTTGTGCGCAGGAGTGATGATAAGATGTTTTTTTTTAGCAACACGCCACTAGGTTGCAGAATAAAATACATAGTTTAAGATGTTTTGGCCTCTCCACTTGAAACAGAGTTTGGCAATATCTGCCAAGCATTTTTGGTGTATGGTCCAAACCACATCCCACCACCCACCCACCCCAGCTTCGTCTCAACAGCCCTAACCACTTAACTAGCTACAAACTTAAGGATTGCACAGGCTGGACTTCATATTAAGAAGTATAACGGCTGCTTAGGTAAGGAAGTTATAAATATTAAAATTGTATCGCTAATATATCAATGGCAAAGACTCATCAAATTAGCCAATTGTACGAGAGCGCACAGTGCTTCGAACACATGTGTGCAGCTGGAGAATACTACCTGAATCATTTTCTTTACAAAAATAATATTTATCCTCTAAAATAAGTTTTTGAGCTGTACTTTGGATGACCAAAACACATAAATGGTGTAAATATCATAATATTTAATACTACGTTCCATTGCTAACCTGGCAGTGGTTGTTGTGTTGTTAATTATGTTTGTTTGTTTTTGTTTGTTTTTAGAATATTTCTTTTTGAGTGTGTAAGTTTTCATTGAAATGTAAAGTTTAAAGTGGATAATGTTGTGGCTAATAATGTATATTGCAATGAGACATTGTAAAGATTTTGTGCGGACCCCAGGAAGAATAGCTTTGGCACTGCCAAAGCTAATGGGGATCTGAAATAAGTCAAATCAAGGGTCTCAGGGTTTTGCTGGGTTTGAAGTGCATGGAAATCCAGTGCTGGTTAAAGATACTCTTGAGTTTTTTAGAGACTCCAGTAGAATATGGTATGATGATGTTTCTTCTTCTGTTTCGTTCCCTCTCAGCAGGCCTCTTCTAGTAGTTTTTTTTAAAAAGCCACAGTTCTGTTAACCTGGAAAAACCATCCCTTAACAGAGGAGGTTAAGGGATGACGAGGGAGTTAAGGACCCATCAGAACCCCTTAATGACTGTCAGCACCCCAGGTGACCTCTATTAACCATTATTTTGGAGGGATAAGAGCCACCTTTTGATTCTTTTCTTTCCCTCCCCTAATTCTTTTGGCACACCAACAGTATATAGTCACAGTGCTCTCCAACATCAGTTAGAACTGAAGAAGCCTCTTGGATGAAAGGTGGAAGATGTTCTAGTCAACTTCACATCCAGTTGCCTAAACTAAACTTTCCAAGCTTGACCTTGACCTGGATGATGAGACCCTTCAGAGAAGAGATATGAACATTACCTGATTAGACATATTTTTCCTTCTTAGATGTAGGACTCAATCTAGAGGAATAAATATGGCCTTGTTTTTGAATAACTCCACAACTTCTCAATTTGCTTGTCCAGACTGGTCTGCTATCACATTTTAAAATTCAGAGGGAGACTATTTAATTTTGTGATACTAGCAAGTTGCTTTCAGTGGTGGTGAACCTGGTTACAAGTGCTGTTTAAAGATTAAAATTGCAAAATGGTTTCACTGACTACATAAAATACAAATTCAAATTGTCCTTTCTAATACCATAGTTTGCCATAGTTTTTTTTTTATTGCTAAAGTCTTTGATTAAAACATAGTCATCTTCATTGTGTCCTGTACCCTTCCATATATCACTTTACACAGCATAATGAGACCACCAAAAATCCAATATCACAAGCTCCCATGCAGCGTGCAACTACCAGAGGCAACCAAGCCTTCGATCAAATAATGGACAGATTTTGCTCACATGATTAAGTTTCAGTTTAAAGGTCAACAGAAAAAGAGAAGTTTAAGACCGTTTTTGAAATATGAATTTCTTTAATTTTGTGGCTATTATCTCTGTTTAAACTGTACCCTATCCTCCCTCATTGATAGTCACTAAAGAAGCTAAAGTATTCTTGTTTGTAAACTATACTTGTGGCAAGCCCTTGAAAGTATGTCTGCTTTTAAAACCTTTCACACTATATGTAATGTCAGATATGCTGACATGCTTAAAGAGAATTATTGCATTCCATGTACATGATCAAATGATTTACCTGTATAGAGTTCTATACCGTGGCTATGTTCTGAGTTCTAGCTTTGTTTGTGTTAAAAGCAAGAAAAACATTCACTGTATTTCCATGACCTTCTTTAAAAAAACGATTTGCCTCTCAGCTGTTGCAGTTGCTTCATCATAAGGAATACATCCCTGGTTGGAATTCCCCAGGAAATGTTCAGCTGGAGGATGGGAGGAAAGGGCTCTGAGAGTTACTGGAGAGTGTGACTGTTGAACAATATTTAATGCTTGAGTGTGTAGGAGGTGGAAACTAAAACAGACCCCATGCTGTTGCTATGACCCAGCCTTTTTTTTCAAAGGGAAATGGATCTTGTTTTTTCTCTCTCGCTGCTGTCTGTGTGATCACAGCCTCTTTAGGGCTTGGCTTCCTTCCAGTTTAGGGTCTATAAAGCAAAGGGCAGATGTAAAAGCTGGTTGCCTTGCTTTACACCTTTACATGTACTTAAATATTTCAAAATAGAACCATAATGACACCAAAAACATTGTGGGCATTTAGTTAATTATCAAGATTGCATCTAATCCATTACTGTGTCAGAATAAATCAGTTAACTACAAGACTGATTGTTTGCCACTAAAACCTGATCTAGCATTATACAATGACCACTGAAAGGTGAATTGTTTTACTGGATGGGATATAGTAAGCAGCAAGTCACTGTTTTTATTCTTAATTGTCATAGTTGGATAAAATTTTCCAAACCTCATCTCTTGTTGGCTGTTCCTGGTGTTCACTCGTCTTCATTTATTAAAAGTGGCCCTACAAAAAAGTGGTTTAACAGACACCAGAGTATGTGTGGGGAGGGTTTATTGATGCATGTAGTGGGCAAAGGGGTACCATGAGGCGCTGCTTAACAGACCAACAGTTCAAATAACTGAAGAAGTTAACGCTGGTTCAATGAAACTAAAGTCCACCAATATAATTAACAAAAGTTGAGCATCGGATGTGGTCCAAGGAGCAATTCAGGAAGGTGGCCTGGTGGCTTAAATTGGGAACATATGGTGCCAGGATGCCCAAAGGGAAGAAGCCAGAGGAGGCAGCTTGATCCTGTGGCCAATTCTCTGCTGCAAAACCTTGATCCATGTCATAGTTTCTTTGACACAAACCACCCCTTATGCACCATTACAGATCATGTGCACCAGCATTAGGTTCAATAAACCCGAATGAAAGGTCTAAATTGCCTTGTTAGCATGCAATAGAGTTCTACAGAGTAGTGCTAATGACCTAATTATTTTATCAAAAGGCGCTGAAGCAAATACACATCTGTTGGCTGTTTTTTCACCCATTATGTGCACCCTACTACAAAATAAAAGTCCTTCTGATTTTTTTTTTTATAAAACCTCAGAGTTTGAGACAGGGCCAGGTATAGCAGGGGAACTTAGTAATTAGATTCGATTTTAAATCTTTGGGCCACAATTTGTTACAACATCAGTTTGATTCATGTTTCAATATTGATTTTCTAAGAAGTATAAATACATATTTTTTTAGAATGGCTGTTATTACATTTTAGATATTTATTGATTTTTCTTGTCTTTGTATACTGCTTTTGTATACCAGTGTATATGTTAATATTTTTGAGCAATTAGATATCAATGTGGAGTACAAGAGTAAAAAATATTATGGACCTTATCTTCAAAGACTCCAAAAAACATGTGCTAAATTGCATGTACATTTTTTGTATGTGCAATAAGTGGGCATCTTGTGGATGATCTACAAAAATTGCAACTCAAATGTTAAAATGTACAAACCTATGTGGTTCCACCCATTAAAATGAGCAGAAAGCGTGTTCAACTGGCAGTTTGAGCATAAGAAAGGGCTGTTACTGGACTTAAAGGACTTGCTGAGCATATTGTTATGCCTAATGGGTTTATAATGAATTCACATCAAAGTGTTTCTCCTACGTTTATGGCTTTGGATGGACACTGACACTAAGTCTTTTCCACTTTGTCTTAGATTAAAACTTATTCTGTAGTATGAATAAGGTATTTGGTTTCTTAAAAGGACACGGTACCGACCTGTCCTAATGGACAGGCAGCTCTCTGTGAGTTCTTTTATCAACCTCTATTTAGACCTTAAATTACTGAAACCTTCACGGGGGGCCTGAGCATGCTGTTGTAAATGAGTGGGACTGAGAATAGTCTGAGAG
The DNA here is from genome assembly GCA_034780135.1 of Jordanella pulchra. Lineage (NCBI taxonomy): Eukaryota > Metazoa > Chordata > Actinopteri > Cyprinodontiformes > Cyprinodontidae > Jordanella > Jordanella pulchra. The sequence goes on from JAUZNJ010076869.1 coordinate 49,718, forward strand.
TGAAGGAGGAGACGGGGCGGACGTGGTTAAAAGTTTGCTGGCTTGCTGAAGAGAGGCTAGGCCAGGAGCTAAATGAGGGGGGCTCTTGAAAGATGATTGCCTTTGGATGAGGTGTGGACCCATCATTGATTCGCTAAAGCCTGAGTGAGGGACGTCGCAGGTGGTCCAGGTAAGGCTGATAAGAGTCTTCTAGAAAGTATTTTCGACTAAACTTCAAAAGAGCATACAAGAAACATGGGAAACAGGGAAAGCAGCTTTCCTTATGTTTCTATGTTATATCAGTAAATCCTATCAGCTATAAATATGTTTATGTATACAGTTTTATGTAGGGATACATATATATTTTTTATGTACTGCATTGTTATCATCCATTTTTAGTAGTAATATATATTCCTATGACAATTTTTGAAAAGGGGGCAATTATACTTCTTCCTGCTCCTCTTTGAATTGATCATTGATTTCTCTTGAATTTTTTTTCCTTTCATTCAGATTTATTGTTTGAAACAAACTTTGATTTAATAACACATTCAGATCTCCCGGTTTTCACATTTGCAGAATTGTAAATGAATTATTTATGAATTTTGTTTATTTTTTATTGCTTAAAAAAGAGAAAAAGGTGTTAGCATCTTTTGCTTTGATATCTGATTACAAAGTTGGTTCAGTTACAGTAAGCAATAGATCACTGTATTAAAAGCAAACTATCAGACTGGAAGGGCCCTTACTCTCAACCCAACCACACTGAAAGTAATATAATTTCCAGCATGTACCAGACATGTTGGTTGAAGTGGTCTAATTCTGTTAGCCGTGTGTAAGCATTTACTAGAATTGAGTCAAGAAGCGTGGAGATGACATGTTCAGACTTGGGTCATTGGCAGTAGCACAGCCTGTGGCAGTTTTTATGAAGGGGTTGAGTGAGATACCAGTTTACAGCCGCAGACATCTGACTTCCTTCTGTTACGCACTCCGAATTTGGTTACAAATTGGATTTGCGGCAATGAAGAGGAAGCATATGATCTGAGGCCTTACTGGGAACCAGGTGTCTTCATGCATTTTACTGGTTGGCTGTTTTTATTTTAAAAATACATTTAAACCATTTGTTCATGTGTTTAGGTTGTTGTGCTTCCAAATTATTTCGCCATAGTGTTTAGTGATAACATTACTGTGAATATGTTGTGAACCGGAATATTTTTATAGAACTCTTGTGGTTTAAAAAGGGAAGCACATTAGCTTTGGTTTTACAGAGATAAACTGAGCTGACTTGCTGCTTGAAACAAACCGATTATCAGTAAACATGTGATAACATTTCTGGTGAGCATGTGATGTATTCAGCCCCCTTTAGCTAGAGGAGAGTGGATGCTCCTTTGTCTCTGATGGGTGAATTATTTAAAAAAGTCTAAAAAAGCATTTGAGAGAAGCACTGCTACATAGTTATGTATAGTCAATATTTTCTCCTTTGCTCTAATGAGGCAAACTGCTGTTTCAGAAGCTTACAACTTCAGTTCCTTTTGTTGAGGTATAATGGTTACATGTTCCTGCTAGTCTCTCTACTCTTTTATAAGTACACTGTTTGCGCTCCAAGCATCTCCTGCCAGAAATGGCTTAATTGTCATGGCTGTATTTGAAGTTATACTTAAAAGGGACACCAAAGAGTCTATTGTATGCCTGTGTTATTATGAAAGTGACATTTGTAATTACTCTTATGAAGACAATTCAGAGTATGTGCTGAAAGCTTTCGTAAACAATACAGTTTTCCATGGGTAGTATATGAACACTTGCAAGTTGAATAGTCCAAGCCTCTGATAGAATTGTTTCTACTCCTCTTAAGCATGCTGTGTGTGCATTTTTCAGACAGGGGTCTCCCAATAATGCCACAATAGAGAGAGGTCAGTGACAGTAGGGCAAAGTTCCAGGTTACACAGCTCAAAACCATCAACAATCACAATGAAGGATAAATCTAAGGCAGATGTTGAGTACTAAGGACAAAGTAACAGTATACAGTGCAAACATAAATCGCTTGACTTGGTTTATCGATGATTTACAGTTTGGTTTTAGAGGGGAAAATTGTGGGAAAAGGAGAATTTCAAATCGAACTGCTGAATTTTGAACAGCTAGGTTTATAGTGATCCTTAATTTCTTCAACATATTTGTTCTGCTTGGGGGGTGTTACTTACAATAAGTCTTGCTGCAGCATTGGCTTTTTTTATATTTACAGTGGGGAGAACAAGTATTTGATACACTGTTGATTTTTCAGGTTTTCCCACTTGCAAAGCTTGAAGAAGACTGT
>JAUZNJ010076870.1:0-24683 GCA_034780135.1 Jordanella pulchra
GTGGTTTTTGTCCTGGTCGTGGAACACTGGACCAGCTCTACACCCTCAGCAGGGTCCTGGAGGGTGCATGGGAGTTCACCCAACCAGTCTACATGTGTTTTGTGGACTTGGAGAAGGCATTCAACCGTGTCCCTCGGGGGGGCCTGTGGGGGGCTTGTTTCCGCCAGGGCTGTCCTTTGTCACCGATTCTGTTCATTACTTTTATGGACAGAATTTCTAGGCGCAGCCAGGGTGTTCAGGGGATCTGTTTTGGTGGCCTTAGGATCTCGTCTCTGCTTTTTGCAGACGATGTGGTCCTTTTTGCTTCATCAGATCATGATCTGCAGCTCTCGCTGGAACAGTTCGCAACCGAGTGTGAAGCAGGGATGCGAATCAGCATCTCCAAATCCGAGACCATGGTCTTGAGCCGGAAAAGGGTAGAGTGCCTTCTGCGGGTCAGGGGGGGTGTCCTGCCTCAAGTGGAGGAGTTCAAGTATCTCGGGATCTTGTTCACGAATGAGGGAAGAAGGGAGCGGGAGATCGATAGGCGGATTGGTGAGTGTCTGCCGTCAAGCGGGCGCTGTACCGGTCTGTCGTGGTGAAGAGAGAGCTGAACCAAAAAGCGAAGCTCTTGATTTACCGGTTCGATCTACGTCTCCACCCTCATCTATGGTCATGAACTTTGGGTCATGACCGAATGAACGAGATCGCGGATACAAGCGGCCGAAATGGGTTTTCTCTGTAGGGTGGCTGGGCTCTCCCTTAGAGATAAGGTGAGAAGCTCGATCATCCGAGAGGGACTCAGAGTAGAGCCGCTGCTCCTTCACAGGGCCTCCTGGTCGCCTCCCTGGTGAGGTTTTCCGGGCATGTCCCACCGGGAGAACGCCCCGGGAAAGACCCAGGACCCGCTGGAGGGACTATGTCTCCCAGCTGGCCTGGGAACGCCTCGGTATTCCCCCGGAGGAGCTGGAAAAAGTGGCCGGGGAGAGGGAAGTCTGGGCCTCTCTTCTGAAGCTGCTACCCCCGCGACCAGACTCCGGATAAGCGGCAGAGAATGGATGGATGGATGGATGGATGGATATTTCTTATTAATCTCTTCCCTTTATTCTTGCTACTGTGCCAGTGTTCCTCATACTCTTTCTTTGTGCCCCAGTGAATTTTTGCAGCTTTAATTTTATCAAACATTGTTCATCCAACAATGTCTGTGCCTACAACCTCCTCCCTAACCATGCAAAATAACAAACCAAGCAATCTATTGCAACTTCCATTCACAGTCTGGTCAGGTGAAAGAAACAATAAACTCTTATTAAAAATATATTATATTAAACAACTCAACAATGTCAATAATCATTAACAGATCATTTAAAAAAACAGAGGATGACCTGTAACAAGTACCTGTTGAATTAATAGACAGATCAAGCTACTTTTTTATGCAGGGTTAGGAGCATTAGTATCCGTATTAAGTTAGTATATTACTGCCATGGCAGGGCACAGGTACAAAGGCTAGTCTAGCTCCCAGGATTAGGGCCTTTGAATCCTTTTCAGGGTGATTTAGGCACTAGATCAGCACATAATTCCCACCCAAAGATCAGCTTATCTTAACTGATGGCCATCTGAGACGTGATAGGCTTTTACTATAAAACCGAGGTTGAACTTCGCACTGGGTAGACAGTAGTTCCTGAGGACAACAAACTTGCACAGCACAGCGCGGGGAGCAACAGTGAAGAGAAAACATCCCCAAAATAAGAAAAGCGGGAAGCAGACAGCACATTGATCCATCAGAAGGTGAGAAAGCCCTTTATCCCAACTCCAATGTCTGGCCATTGAATAATAGGATGGACTTGTTATGTCTGAGCCTGAGTGTTTCTACAGAGATGAAGAAGAAGAAAGAATAAATTACAAAACAGATAGAGAAGCATTTTGTGCATTTGTGGGGGAGTTTAATCAAGTGAAACTGATGGACACTTTGCACAGTTTTTATTAGCATGTCACTTTTCTCATGCTGGTAGACAACACTCTTGACAGCTGCATATATAGTTACATTCATGGGGCAAATAAAGCTCTTCCTCAATCCAATCTTGATGCCTTCAACAACATCTACATCCTGCTGGCGCCAGCATATCACCCACTGATCAGACATATTAGATCAACTGAGAAATCATTCACTGTGTGGCCCAGGGATGCTGCCGCTGGGCATCAGGACTGCTTTCAGTGCACAGATTGGAAGATGTTCATAGAGTTTTCTACATATGAGGGAGAGGTTGGCCTAGAGAAACGCTGATGTAAGAGCTCTGCTAATAGCTAGGGAGGCTGTGTTTAGGACAGTGGAGGCATGACTACTCTAACAAGTGAGAAAAGGACTGACTGCAGGCATTGTGAGGGCCAAAGCCACATATGCCCAGAAATTTCTTGACCCACAGTAAAAGTGGAAGGACATCAAATGCATCAACGTCAGAAATGTAAAATGTCCAAGGGACCTTTTATTGCCAGAGGAACTCAACAGGTTCCATCCCTGTTTTAAGGATCCCAACAACCTTCATCAGACTAATTTCCTCTCCTGGTGACACGCCACTTCATGTGACCACAGCAGACATGAGGGAGACCTTCAAGGTAAGCAACCCGCCCATAGGGCTGCAGGCACTAAGAATACTCCAGTGTGCATACTAAGCAACTACAGCTGTCTGAGGTTTTGCCAGACATATTTAACACCTCACTCTCACTGGAAACTGTCCAAACTTGCTTAAAGTTCGCCACTATTGTCCTTGTCACCAAGCGATTGTCCCAGAGCTCCACAGTGACAGGCCTGAATTACTGCTGATCTATAGCCGTAACATGTGATGTTATAAAGTGCTTTAAGAGGACAGTCATGGGCCACATCAAGGACTCCATCAACATAACTGTGGACCCACATCGGTATACCAAGAGGTTCAGGAGGAACCGATCCACCACTGACACATCACACCAATGGTCCACACAACACCTTACCTGTCTGGAGAGCAGAAACCCCTACATCTATCTGCTCTACTTGGAATCTCTTCACCCTTTAACACCATCATCCCATACATCTTAGTGTTGAATCTCTCCTCTCTTGGACTGAGTCCAACACTGTGGAACTTGATCCTGGACTTCCTGATCAACAGAAGTTGGGTTGTCAGGATCCATAACACTGTCTCCTCCTGCTTCATCCTTAGCTCTGATTTGCCTCAGTGCTGCTTGCTGAATCCCCTCCTGTTTAGTTTGCTGACATATGACATCCAGACACCCCAGAAGTCAGATACTGAAGTTTGTCAACAACATAGCTATAGTGGGACGCATCACAAACAATGATTAGTCCAAATACACTGAGGAGGTTGAACACCTGGTACAGTGGTGCAGAGACAATAACCTCTTCATCATAGTGAAGAAGAATAAGGAAATGGTGGTGTATTTTGGAGGGGAAAACAATCCCACTGATGTTTTCTACCTTTGAGGAGAAGCTGTGAAAATGGTCTCCAGCTTCATCCAGTCACCTCACTTAGACCACTAACACTTCCTGTCTGGTCAGGAAAGCCCATCACTGTCTCAATTTCCTCAGGAAGGTGTGTAGAGCTGGAGTTGGTGGCTCAGTCCTGAGAAATTTTTCTCTGTGCCTGCATTACTGTCTGACACAGTAGCTGCACTGCTGCTGAGAGGATGGTTCTGCAAAGTGCGGTTATTGAACTTGGACCTGAGTCCAAATGTCATACTGCAAGCATGGAAATGTGAAATGGTATGAGAATAAAAAATCTTTGAATCCTCGAATATTCTGAAGCTCTCATATTACTTTTCCAGAGGAAAGTGAATGGTGACTTCAGGGGCTATTTGAGATTTTGAGAGGTTTACCTGTCAATGAGTAGCGCTGTCATGGACCTGCCAATACAAAAGAGTTTCAAAGTCATATGTTAATAAACACTCCAGCATACCACAGATGAAAAATGCAGTTTTAGAACAGAACCTACATTGCGAGAACATTGAGATACACAGTATAGATGGACTGTTTTGTTTTTTAACATAACCCAAATGCATATTCCTATAGTGAGCTTGCTTATTTTGCTTTTGAATCTTTATTGTCATAGAGCACAGTTTAGGAGCTTGCGTTAAATACCACAGATGCTTAAATAGAAACCATTTTGTATGTTCACATTAGCATTCTTCAAGAAATAATATGGCCAGTTGAGGGAGCAATGAAGCTATGAATTTAAAAACAAGGCAGTAGCTATTATGATGCTTTTGCATGTCATGTTTATGATTTGGATTACCTCGTCTCCCCTGCTTTCACTGAGAACTGCTCAGATTGATTTAGTCAACCCTGACCATGTGTGATTGTGTCCTTGCAATCTGCACTATTTAAGTGACCTCAGTCTCTGGCTCTTTGCCAGATTGTTGACTGCAGTTTGCTAAAGAAAATACAGTCTTTGTTATGAACCACATTTAATGATCTTTTTTTGCTTTGTCCTAAATGGATTCTTTCCTGCTTTTAATTGGATCTTCAGACTACGACCCATGTTCTACCCCCCCATCTGCGATCTCTGTCAGCATCCATAGATGAGTGGTGTTAATCTGCCTCCCTGTGAATGACCTTCAGCTGACTGTTGATCTCTTTTTCAGATTTGATCTCTTTTTCAGATTCATTCACCCTCTGTGACTTATCATCGTCTGTTTTGTTAAATCATCAAGAAATCCCATTCAATATTCTGTTATTTTCACTCACAGAGACTCTGGTGATGGACCAAGTTTTCAATTTGAAAGAGCCTCAGTAAACATTTGTTTGTTTTCTGTCCTATGTTGTTGCTGAATTTCTGGGCTGTGCTGATCCTCACAAGCACTGGTAAAATATTAAGTTAACTTAAATACCTACCAAAACTACTACAAATTAAACCATACCAACCCTGGTCTCTAGGCAGTGGGCTGCACAAACTGTGAGTCTTGCAGCTGTAACTAGATGATTCTTAAAAGCATTGTTATTTTATTTTCCTTCCATTCCAGCAAAGGTCGAATGTGGGAATTTTAAAACATATTTTGTCACTCTGATTTTTGATATTTACAGATGTCAGTTCTGAGTTTTATTCTGAAAATATTTCAGCATCATATTTAACAAAATGTGACTTAATTGTGATTATATCGTGCTTGTTTTCCGCTGTTTTGCCTGTCATGGACCAATCTAAACAGAGCGGGGGAATGTGTCCTAGAATGACAATTAAACTGAACAAAGAGAAACCTGTGCAATGAACCAAAGTAAATGTGAAAAGCAAGCTGATGCCAAAATCTATAATTTTATGCTCAGTAAAAATGTATATGTTTGATGGTTTGAGTCGATCCAGATGAACAAAATCCACCTGCATCCTTCATTGTATTATATAACTGACTCTTGTTTTATCAGTGTTGTGCTAAATATTCCAGTTAAGTTTTCTTATTAATCCAAATGGGATTAGCATGGGAGGCCTTTGAAGTCACATGTTCATGCCTTTGGGGAAATATTGAGACATTGTGCTGCTTTTGATCAATGCAATCAGAATCAACTCTGAACTGGTCCCTGCTGTGCTGAGTCCCATCCAGGAAGGGCTGTTTCCGCATGGCTTCACCTCCACTGTGGATGTAGAGATCTCTTGATTACAGCTTAGAATGAAACAACATTAAAACACAGATAACCAAACCTAATTTTTCTCATGACATTTCAAATTATCTGGAGCAAAACTTTGTATCTAAACAACTAATTCCTTCCCATTCAGGAGAACATCACTATGAATTTTGCTCGGGCATCTGAGCTAATTAAGGCTTTTATCCTGGGAAGGGGGTGATGGCGGGGACGTTTGCATTTTCAATCTGATGCTCAATTCACAAATTTCACCTCTGGGGGTTTTTCGTTCGTGAGAACCAGAATCTCAGAGTTGTTTAGAGGAAAGTTCAAAGTCATTGAGAGTAGGATGGTGCTTTGTTTCGCTTTTAATCACTGAAAAGAGTGAAAAGCTTCACCATGACGAGTTCAGTCATCTGTGAAAATGAAAGCCAATGTATTTTCTCTATTGCTAACAAGTAGGCTTATGTTGTGGTGCAGTAAGGTAGTGATATAGAGCAGAATGAGATTTTAATCAGTATAAGAATATGTTTATTAAATAAAAAGAATACAGTTTTACAACTTATGATTTTTAGCAAATTTTAAATCTGTATAAAATAAATCTCTGCCTTAAAAAGTATTTATTTATTTATGTAGTTTTATTGTGCAATAATAAAAACTTATGATTGCACATTGACAAACAGATCATCATCAAGTGTTACCACCTCTTTAAAAGCTTATAGTGTTGGCAGAAAAGAGAACAGGTATGGCTTGTTTGTTAGGATATCTTCTCTAAAAATAATATTCCTCCACATCTTTGGATTGCCAAGTTGAATCTGATCTAGATACAGAAGAATCATTGAGATGGAAATTATTTCCTCTGCATGCCTAAGCATTTACATCAAATATTAAACAGCTATTTGACAGCCAGAGCTGGTAGACAGCTGAAGCAACTTTAGACAAAAAGAACCACATTTCCAGCACAGTGACATGAGAGTCTAATAAAAATCATACAGAAAATAACTAACACAATTTATATATTTAAATGGTGTTTATGGATTCCATTTGTTGTGATTCATTTCATACAGAATTTTTCAATTTTGGCTTCAGTTTTGTTTAGATTAAATCATTACTGACCTGGTAAAGACCAAGAGTCTGATCTTAAAATATTCCTAATAAGGGAAAGTAAATTGTACATCTGATCTTTTTAAACTATGTACAATAAATAGACATTTTGAGGGTGACCTACAAAGATTACTGAGCAAATGTTAAGATGTGCAAACCAGTTTGGCTCAACCTCATTCAAATGAACAGAGTGTGTGTTCTACAGAACAAAGTATGAGTTGTTTGAGGTGATAATAATGCAAATTATTTTAAAATAATCACTATAATACCAAATATACTAATATTTATAGAGCACTTTACAAGGGCAGCCTATGTTTAAGCACTAATTAGAAATCAAGCATCATAAAATATGATAAAGAGGTCTTAAAAAAGGTACAAACAGATACAAAACATAACCGCATTTTATGCTTTGCTGAGAAAAAGGGAGAAAAATTATCCCTGTGGTGAGGAGTAAGAAATGTGTACTTTGACCTTCCAAAACAATGTGTCTTTGCAGGGTCTTTTGGTATTACATTTCTTTATATCAAAATATCCCATAATTAAATTCAGTCATTTTCTGTGTTTTTGTTTAAACACGTAGAGGTTGTCTGCTGTCAAAGCTGCCCTAACTGGCATAGGAATTTTTTTTTTTTTTTATTAATTGTATGCGACTATTGCTATTGTGTTGCTTACAGAACATTTCTTTATCACCTGGCATTGTCCCCATAGCTCCTGATCTTCCACTAATGGAAAATTTTGCATCTCAGGGTGTGACTCACTTTCAGAAGTAGTATAAAAGACTCAAAAACTGCATCTGCATTAAGCTTTTAATATGAAAATGTACTCTGCACATAGTAAATGTTAACATCTGCATATTATCCACCCATCAATTTGCATAGTTTGGTTATTAGAATATGATCTAAATATAGATGAAGCCACACAAAAAACAGAATAAGGTTTGCACACGTCTGCCGAACTGCAAATGTAAATCAATTTGCGGGTTCTTTGAAAATCTGCTCTACATGCAGAAACATGTTTGCACAAGTTTTAAGAGGACAAACCTTCTACCATAAATGAAACTCTAAACTAGTAGAAGGTCTATTTTGTTTTGGGGATCATATAATTTCAGATCAAAGCAATAAAAAAAATAGTTTGACATCCTAGCAATTTAACAGGATTACATTTACATAAGCACAAGGTCGAGTCAAACAATCTAAGAAGCTTCAGAATGAGTCCAAATTATTTACACATGAAGTAACTGTGGTAGTTTTTGATGTCCTGAGAGCGTTATGCTGATTACACAAGAGGTTTATGAGGAGTGTGAAACACTGGAGACTTTACAAACTAAGCAGCATGTGGCAGTGCAGTAATTAAGATTATAGTTAAACATCAATCCTTGGTACAAGCTGTTGTGAGTCAAATTTATGGCACAAATTAGATCTACGGTTTATTACATCCTGAGTGATGTAGAGCTAATTTACAACAGTGAGCGTGAAATCCACCCAAATCTTTTCAACAACCATATTTGTCCATATGGACTCATTTAGGGTGGACATGTGTTCCTTACATGGTGCACAAAGAGTTATAATTTGGCTGCAAGCAGGTGCAGGCGGCCTGAAGTATCCACCAGCTAAGCTAATGTTTATGTTGAGTGAGGTATGGCAGGCATAATGATTATCATTCCACAACCTGTCCAACATTCCTCGTTCTGTATTAGCAAAATTAACAATTACAATCTCAGGATTTGTGTTGATATCCAATCAGTTTGTTTGAATAGCAGCAGGACATGTTGATTCCAGATGCTGAGGACCGAGACAAAGTCTGTGCACACAACTTCATCGCAAACTACAAACGCCACTCCCCTCACCCCCTGCCTTCAATGCATAACACCAAAAATTAACACAAACCTTTGTATAAATACTCATTTACAATAATAAATGATAATTTATTGCTGGAGATGTACAGTTTCATTAGCATGTAGCATGGAAAGCTAAGGTTAATCAGAAAAGATCTGAAACCATGGTAAATGTTCTGTTATTATGATAAAAAAAAATGTATTTCTGGCTTCTTTGAACCTTCTGTAGTCAGCTGCAGGCAAATACATTCTGAAATAATGTCTTTGGCACTTTGTTGGTATTAATTTGTTATGAAATATAGTCCTTTTCTTCATGTCATCAGTGTCACACCACTTCAGAATCTGAAAAAAGTCTGAGACCTGCTGCCCTGTGCAGATTAATCACTTTGTCTTAACTTTTAGCCTGAATCACTGGGGTCTCTCATACCAGATACATCCCAGCTCTCCAAGATTGGCCTGTTTGATGCACACCTGATTACCCAAGGACTGTTACATTTTTTTTTTATTCAAATTGTTGCTATTGACACCCCCAGCTGTGAAGAAGCTTTACAAGTTAGTAACATTCCTGTTTAGATCAGAACAGGACAAAGCCAGATACTGGTTAGACTCTATTACTGTAACAGCAGGTGAAATGTGCGAACCCAGAATTCAAACCAAACAACTGGGAAATGGTTTAACAGTTTATTATCGAAATAGTCAGGATCGGCAGCGAGGATTAGCAGCAGTGGCAAGTATCTTTGGGGGAAGATTTGTAAAGTTAATGTCCAGCACAGGATAACGGAATATTTCATTAGCAGTATTTTGGAGGTAACTAACCTAAAGGGAAAGCTGTGACTGAGCTCAGTGGAACGGACGGCAATCCAGCGAATCTCTGTGTCGAGGGGGAAGCAGAGGTCAGAACCAAGCGGTTAGATGTCAGAAGAGAATCCACTCCTTAATCCAGAATCAGAGTAACCAGGAGGCAGGGATCGGAACCAGAAAGCACACAAACCGATCCAACAAGGACACAGGCAAAGACAAGATCTTGAAGGGGAACAGGTCGTAACAGGCAGGCAGGCAGGATACGGCTCTCAATTGGCCTCAAACAATAATCTAGCGTCAGTCTCTGAGCTGAAGCAGGGTTATAAAGGCAGATGAACAGGTGGAGCTGATGAGGGTAGATGAGAGTGGAGCAGCAAAGGCAGGTGGAGATGATCAGATAATCAGACCAGAGCTGATGCACAGAATCATGGCAATTATTTTTCCGTTTTCAGTTTGCAATAATTTTTTTGATCACCAACTGATATTTAAACCCCCAATCCCTCTCTCTTATCTAACTAAAGTCATTGATCAGCACAATTTATATTGGTTATTTAGTCAGCCATTGCATTTCTAAGGTGCACATCTTATTAGAGCAGCTTGACAATGGCAACAGAGCTCTTGGCAGACTGACCCATGAACACGCAGCTGCTGGTGAGATTTACTTCAATCAGAAAGTGGACAGATTTCAGTCGACAGAGCAAGGCAACAGTTATTCCCCAAAGATGAACCTTTCTGGAAGTTTCTGTATTCTGTTGTACAGAAAAAACCTAAAAACTCATCTTTTTTTTCAGATTCACAGAAAAAACAAAATATGCTCTTAGAAAACCATAACAATGTAAAGCTGTTAAAAAGAAAGATTCAAGTCATACTGTAAGGAAATTTAAACTTCTATCTTTTCTCTTGTCCTCCACAATTGTGTCTTTCTATTCCAGCGCTTTAGCAAAACTAGGAGAGATTTCTAATGCATGATGCAAAAATTCCCTGTAGACTTGGGGAAATATCAGTTTCTCCTGTGAAAAAGCTGACTTGAGGATGCAGTTTTATTGCACGATTACTCGGTTGTCAAACAAAGGTTTATCCCTCTGAAAAAAAGAACATAGAGCATTTTAGGAAGATTCACTCATTTGATCTTGGAAATAGGCCCAATATCTCCACAGGAAAAAAAATAAACAGTAAAATGAATGTAATTGTGGAAATAATAGTGATTTATTATACACTTGTAGACTGAGGTGAGGAAAGATTAAAGTTCACGTTTGTAGTCGGAGAGAATATGTCATATTTGTCTGGTTCTGAGGGCCGAAGGTTAATCCACAGAATTTGGCTCCAAAGCTTCTAACCCAAAATAAAGTCAGAGTATTTATGGGTGTTTTCATTTACCTCAGTTTCCCTTTAACAATAATCATGATATGGTAATCCAGGCAATGAGCTGAGGCTAACTTCAAATTGGTAACAGTATTTGTGTTCTTCCAGTTCGCTGCACTCTAGTGAAAATAAGTCTCTCAAGCTGACATGAACGCTTTCTGCACGGCTGGTAGATGTTTCAGCAGCTTCTGCTCTTCTTAGTAAGACTGGCCTTGATGTTTGAAGCCTCCTGGGGGAGAGGGGGGGGCATTATATTAACCTTTTGGGAAAAGAGAAGCTAGCGAGGAATGTAATATGTTTTCCAGAGCTGATTTATTTTACACGGACAAAAAAGAATTTTGACAAGCCTCAGCAGAAATATATATTATGTTTTTGAAAATGGCAATGAGGCTGCTTCATTCTAGATTAATCAGCCAAAAAGACACGTTACTTCTAATTTGTTTCGGTTTTGCTTTCAACATTGTTTTAGCTAGATTCATGAATATTGACTGACAGAACTTGCAGCTGGAATATGTATAAAGCAAAGCATCAGATTGATGCTTTTAGCTAGAACTTACATCCTTTATGTGTTGGCTGTGGAATAAAGGTACAGTGATCAAGACTCCTTAATGATGTCTCTTTTTGGTGAAAATTTTGATTGTGCTCGGTAAACCTATCCTTTATTTTTAAGGTTTTGTTGAGAATCTAGGAAAATGATTGTCTGAATTTGTATTTCTTTGTTTGTTTCTCATGGAGGGGAGGTCAGCTGCATATCTGTTGCATATCTAACCCTTCTAAATGCCATTACAGTCAGAACCACCAAGTAATTTTTTTGCCTTTGTCAATTTGTCACAAAATTGCTCTGGAAGGAAGTGATGACAGTTACTGAAGCAAGACAGACAACAGCCACCATGGTACCACACAATGGAGGGACAGCAAGATGTAAGTACTCATTGTTGTGGAGGGGAAACTTCTGTTTAAGCCAAATTGGGAGGCTTATATGGAAATATCTGGATGAGGAAGTAGCCCATGGCCTTGCAAAGATGTGGAAAAAAAACCTTACACACAAAGGCATTGTTTTTTAAAAGATGCAGGCGTTTTTAGGTTGTTGATATCTAAGAGTTTGGATTTGTATCCGAAGGGAAGGAGGTGGTTCTCCATCATGCCACAACCGCACAGAGTTGGCTGAAATCTATGTGAAAAAACTGAGGATGCATTGATGCGAGTATCTGTGTGAATGAGGGGTCATTGTGGGGTTCAGCTAATTAAAGTCTGAGTTATAGAAGAAGTTTGGGGTGTTGCACAGTTCTCCAAAGTTTTTACTTAGAGCTATACAATGTCACATTGTTCCAGAGCCATATTTCAAATACTACATGTAATATTTGAAAATACACCCACTAAAAGGTGTGCCCTGAAGACAGCCAAACGTGGTGAGGGGTTGAGAGTGGGGCGCCATCTCAACTTTGATTGACAGCAGCACCCTGGCACTTACAGCAACACAAGAATGGCAAATAGTGCAATTCCACTGATGAGAGCGTTCGCATGAGGCCGAGGATCTCTCTCCACCATCTTCACCAGAGACGGAGGAAAAAGGGGGAAGAGAGGAAGTTTCTGTTGAGACCAGCAGCCCTGGGCTGTACCAGTTTCAGCCACTGGCTCAGAGATTCACTGTTCCCTCCCTCCACATAAGTTCAAAAATAAATATTCAAACCAAACACTGTCGATAAACAAACATTAAAACTTTCATGTCTTGTGACCCAATGTAACTAAATGCTGAATCATTATTTTAGACTAGAAAAGACAAAGCATACAAATTTTGTCCAATTTTCATGTATTTTTTATAATTCAGAATTTTTCTCTAAAAAAACAATGGTGTTTTTTTTTTCAAAAAGCTTTTAGGTCATGTGACTGACTTACACAAAACTAATGTCAAATTATTACACCAGATTTTTTATTTACTACTATATTGGAGAAAAAAAAATTGTCCTATTAAAACAAAATCCTTAATTCATTTGTCTGTTTCTAAGTGAACCACCACTGCCAAGCATAGAACTGCTGATGTTGGATCTGCTTAATACATCACATCTTCAGCTGAGCCAATACAAAAAGTCAGATAGAAACATTGTCAAAATAATGTCTGTGATATATATACAGCTAACATCTACTCATAAAGTTTATCAGCTAAAAAAGATTTAGGCGTACAGTCTTTAAATGCTGATGCTGTGACATTATTCTCTTACCTTTTTCAGTTTTTTGTCTGTCTCTTTTATTACACTCCTTCTGTTCTTCGAGTACGGATTTATTTGCGTTTGTAAAGTCTGCATCTCATTTATTTTTAATCTGTTGCTCCTTCCTCACAGTTCAATAATTTGAATATAAACGAGGCTTTAGGATTGACTACAGATTTAATGCCAACTAACTGATGGTCTCTCAAAGAATGATGATTCATTGTGATCCGTTTAATTCCCCAAAAAGTGTGCATGCTTAAAAACCATGTAGTCTTTCAGACAATGTAATGTCAGTTAAGGCATTTGATCTGTTTTCAGAGAGGAGAGTTCTTAAAATTTTGGTATGTTCGATGTTATTGAACCAGTTGGAAATGCTTTGTTCTGATTGTTATATTTCATTTTTTTCATGATCAGCAACAGAACACAAAAACATTGCTATCATACCTAATAAATAAAGGTCTAAAATGTTGGCTAATACAATTTCAGAACCATTACCAGGTGATTATTTCTTTCTTTACCTCCATTCTCACTTCTTGGGGGTTTGAAAAAGATAATAAAAACATAAATCTTAAAGGTTAGCAACAGAAAAGCAACTCTTTCAGCTTCCATTTATAGTGTGGCAACACTTCCTGCAATTGTGTGCCAGGAAAACCCAGGCCCTCTCAGCTGCTCTCTGATGTCCTGCCTCTTATCCAGCTTGAAAAAAACCACACATTGATACACCCACACAGAACCGCTCCTGGGACAGAGCCCCAACCCACTAACTAGATTAGGGAACGCAGCTTTTGCTTGAACACTGCTTGGAAAGTGCTTTTTAAGTTGATAAAACTGATGTTGAATCACAAATCAAACCAGCTGTCCCTGGTCCCCCACCAGGAAGGCTCTGGATTCCTAACAGGCACTAAGGACTATAATTAGGAAGGAACCTTCTTTAAAATTTGGAAAAAAAAATCCTGGATATCACAAACAGGCTGTGCTGTTTGAGAAACTACAAAGGAAGCATTTCATTGCTGCACCTCATCAATGAACAACAGGCTGCATAGATCAGAGATTCAGACTCCAGACTTCACTCCTTTTCAGGATCATTCACCTCTCCTCCATCTGAGCATCTGGCTGCCCCTTTGTCTCCAACGCCAGAATCCGGGAGTTGGAAAACCAATCAAGACACTGTAAATCATCTTTGGGTCTGAATGTCGGCCAAAGGATCTTCAATTACTGGGGCACATCTCTGTAGATCAGTTTTGGTCGACCTCTAACTCTACATGTCTTTTAACATCTCTGTCATCTGTAAGTGAAAGGCTAACACTCAGATTGAAGCTGATCTAATGGTTTTCACAGACAGCTGACCACAACTTATGTAATGAGTAAATATCACAGCAAGACTATCTACAGGAGCCTGTAGAGGCTCAGCTAGCCAGCTAGCTATCTGAATGTGTTCCTATCTAAATCTAATTCTATAATGTCATTCGTACTTAGATTAAGAGAAGCATTATCATCACTTGTATCAGTATTAAGGACATTTAGTGACGTATTCTTCAACTTCTTAGCTACACCTGAATTCCTCCACAGCTTTAGCTTCCACTTCAATGAACATTGTTTATTGTAATGTTTTGGTTCTTAGACTTTTCATTTTTTCCGCACTTCACTGATAGGTGTCATTTGCTTAGCCCCACAACTTTCTTGTCAACCTCATGTCAGGCAGTGTTGTTATTGAAAAACAATGCATACAGTATAAGGGCTTTAATTAGTTATTTAGTTATTATTTTCAGAAAAACTTTGAATACCACCAGACTGAGCTGCTGGTATATAGGTTTTATAACATGATAATGTGTCTGTTCCCCTTTGCTACTCCGTTTTGGTCTGAGGAGTTTTATTTTATGGTAAGACATATCTAACTAGGTTTCAAATGTTTAATGTAAGCTTCTGATGTCTTCTGAGCTGTACAAATAAAACTTGGAACAGATGCTGCAGTATTCTTTCTACGGAGAAACATCTTTCTGCTCTATCTCCTCCAATCAAGTCATACGCATGTTTCTGTCATGTATTCCACCATTTTTACAGTTTTCCGGGCTGGTTGGCTGTTTATCAGTCTTTGGTATGTTCTAGTCTGTTAATTAGAGTGAGCAGATGTGCCTCTCCTATTCTCCCTTATTCCTCACAGCTTTTATGATTTCCTTTTAACACCTGGTGCTCTCTGTCAGTTTTCACCAGATTGTCTCCTTATTGTTTGTGTGAGGACTTTTCCAGTGAGTCCAGTATCAGTTTGCACCACCAGCTTTCCTGCCCTCACTGGATTCACATGAGCTTCGGACTATGATCATGTTCAGGGCTACTTATGTATTCTGTCACCAGTTTTTTCAACCTTCCTCCAGTTTGCTCCGAGCCAGTCAGATTAAACAGCAACCCTCTGCATGCTCTAAGCCTAGCACTAGTCTGCCTGGCTCCATTGTAGTTCACAAACTCATAATAAACCTCTTAAGCACAACACTGGGTCTTGTGGATTACTGTGTTCAGAGGTGTTTGGTAACAGACTGAATTGATTCTTGGATGAGGATCTTGCTTTTGTTATGTTACTGAGCATTACTTAGTCTGATTTTAGGATGTCAACTAGTGAGAAGATCCAAAGTCTTCTTTAATGTTTTCATATGTATAATGTTCTTAATGTCCGAAAAAAAAATGAAATTACATTTCAGAGAGCCATAAGAAATACAAATTAAGGAGGGTTAGGAACCTCATGTTCTAGTGTTCAAAAGTGAAAAGCAAAGCGTATTCTGAAATACAAGAAGGTGATCTTTTGCTGTTGGTCTCCATTTTGATTTTGTAACTCTAGTAGTTTGGAACTGTTGTTTTTTTTTTGTTTATTTGTATGTTTTGTTTTGCTGATTGGTTTAATGAGTTGAAAACAATAAAACCAGGTTAGTTGCAATATGGATGAGTCTGGCAGTCTCTTTGAATTGAAACTTTGTGCACTAACCAAAATCCTATTTAAGATCTGTTCAAATTATGCCTCCTTTTAGATCCTTTTAAAAAACCTAAAGCAGTGAAGCACAAGTTTTTGTATCCAGTTTTGATTACCTAAACGCCTTAATGTCTCTGATGAATACTTTTTTTTCCCCAGCAGATGTAGATTTCCAGACTTATAGCCAGAGGAGAACCAGTAAAACTATCACAAATTTATATTTACCAGTACTAAAGATAATAGCACGAAGCCGAGGAATTTACTGCTATCTATTAACCTTGGAAGCACCTCGAATTGCTAAGCAGTAAAAATCTAAACGTAGGACATCCTGACTGTTGGCCAGATGAAAATCCACACTGCTATCTAAACTGTCTGATCACGAATCATGTTTGCCGACACTGTTCAGAAGAGAAACCATATGAAAAAAAGTTGTTGCCATAAATCCTTTGAACTCTCTCATAAAAATACCTGATAGACTTTAGGACTGACGTCTTCAAACAATGGGTACAAAAAGGCATTATTATGGTCTCATAATTGTTACAGTATAGACTGTTTAACTTTCTGTCTCTTTGCTTGACTGCCAAACCTCAATAAATCCCTTTTCTTCAGGAGGCCTGTCTCTGCACTTCAACCTCTTGTTCCCTGTAGACAGTTTTGAAGTATCAGGGTGCACTGTTTCATATCTCAAAGAGCCGAAGTCAAATAAGAGGAAGATGCTTTGTCCAAGGAAAGCAGATTGGAGGGATTGAGTTCAGACCAGGTGCAGAGTTTGAAGGCTCTTCACAAGTCGGCTACTTGAATCTAATCTCAGACATTTTGAGTCAAAGCCTCTTTTTGTTGATCTAATAACCACTCAGACAGTCACTCATTCTCAGAGCAGTTCAAATGTTCTTAAAACATTATTTTCTACAAATTTCCTTTTTTTTTTTGGTTTTCTATTTTGTTGGTCAGTCTTGTTTCAGATCACCAAGAGATTAAGATAACCCCTACACAAGCAGATATCAAAGAATGCTGCTGACAGTAATCCAACTATCAAATGAAAGGTGGCCCTGTACTGTATAATATAATTGCTCACTTTTGAAAAAAATACAACTGATTACCCAGTTTTTTTGTTTTTTTAAGAAGCCACACATCAGGCTTGATTACTGTTCAACTTATAGAAATAACGATCCAATTTAAAAGAACCTGTCAGACACCATAGAGTAGGCTAAAAGATCTCAAAGGCCAAACTCATTTTGCTCTGATCTAAATAAATTATGGACATGAAACCAAGTAATTGACATTGGGTTAAAAGGACAAGTCTGTGTTTCAGACTTGGAAAAAACAAAATTAAGGTTGTGGATTGGCCTTTTCAAAATCCTGAGTGTTTTGGGTTCTAAGCAGTGAGCTGACGGGTCTTTTGTTTAGAAACCTTCAAAATGGCTTAATTAAAACAGTTATACAAAGAATGTGCCAAAATACTTATCTGCTGTAATGTAAACTTCCTTTATTTGGGCTAAAGTATTTTTGGGATGTAAAGGCTTGAAACTTGAATGTAACATATTAGGGACAGTCATTTTTAGTAAGGTAAGAAAACCAAAGTGGTTGTAATCTTGTCCAAAGATGATGCTGAGAAATTGTTGCATGTATCTGTTAGTTCAAGGCTAAACCAGGGCTTTAAGTTTTTCAGCATTATGCCGGCTTTCTGGCCTACGGCAATTTTGCAGGAGGATAATCTTTTTTTTCCTTTGGGAGGAGGAAATAGATTTACACCCTTGATTTTGCGTCATCTTTCTTTTGAAGCTCCTATCTAAAGTGTGTAGAAATGTGTCAACAAAGACATTTTAATTTAATTGAAATGAGTTGCTTCATATTTACTTCAATGTTTAAAATAGACACCCAATCCCTATTACACTATTACGTTGATGATAGTGTCTAATCTGTTCAATTTTGTGAAGCCTGCTTTTAAACACATTTCTATTGTAATCTTACACAATACTTTACTTATTAAGTATTAAACATCTGACTTCTAAAACAGGTCTGGCACAGTATCTTCCTTTAATAGAAACTGCTCTGCCTATATCTCTCTCTTTACTGCTCCTCTTACTACTTGATCTTGAGCTTGGTTTGACTCAGCTTTTTTCCCTCTATCCTGTTTTCCATTTAGTGAAAAATAACAACACAGTAAAATACTAAACTGATAAAAATGAAAACAATGTGTCATTTCAACACAGGCTAACATGAATTTAAACTAAATGTGTCCCCTGGTCCTAGAGGAACCCAGTGTCATAGTATAAAATATTAAAACTAGCTATAATTGAGTATTAGTATTAATATTAAATAAACAACATTAAAATTGCTAATTCAAGCAAGTACATTAAACAAATAAATAGAAGAGTCTACCACGTTACAACAGTTGTAGATAAAAAAAAAATGGGGCATTCTGAGGTTTTTTAAAAGACCATTATGGTGACTCTGGAAGTAAGGGCAAGTTACCCAAGAAAGTTATTTTAAAAATTAACTGGATGCTTTATTTTGTTTCTGCACATGACCTCCTGTCCCATTTGATCTGCTCTATGCTATCTTGCTGACAGCAGTGTCAGCACTGGTGTCTCGTCTTTTTTTTTTGTGCACAACCTCAAGCTCATGATCATAGATAAGGGCAGCAACATAGATCAACCACGAAAGATACAACCCTTGCTTCACTGCAGATGCAGCACCAATCTGCATATCAGTCTCCTGCTGCGTTCTTCCATCATTCTTTAACAAACAAGTCCCTGAAATACTTTTTCATTTTCCCCAATCCAGAGAAGGCACTCTACTCTTTTCTGGCTAAAGATCATGGCCCTGGATTTGGAGGCACTGATCCTTATCCCTGCTGCTTCACACTTGGCTGTGAAATACTCTAGTGAGAACTGCAGAACTGAGAACAGCCAGCCAGATGAAGCCAACAGAACCAAGTTCTGGAGATAGGCACCAGCACTGTGATCCAATCAGATAAAGTAGAAGATAAATGGATGGTGGATCGATGTTTTAAAATTGACAGGTAAGAACACAAAAGCAAAGATGAGCTAAATTTCCATAAAAGATATAAAACTGTTTTTTAGGAACTCTAAAGGCATAAATGTGTGGTTTTACTGTTTTGAGGTGATTTTAAAGTATGTAAAATATTTGCTATTTTCAGTGCAGGTTCATTTATCTAATATAGACTGAGTTAGTTTACAACGCATGTAAATAAGTCTTCTTCTTTTAAAACCAGATATAATTTGATTCCAGCATTGGTCTGAAGGATGAGTTGTTTTAACTCGTGAAGAGTATCAAGTTGCTGGATTCTATGATTAAAACTGTAAAAGCCTTTTGTGTGGAAGACGCTTTTGTCTTCGTCAGAATTTTATCAATCTTTTGCAAAAGCTTTCACCATATTTGTATCTCCAGCTAGTAAGGCACACTCATCTCAACTCCAAAGGGATTTTATGCAAAAATGCCAAAAGTAAATTAACTACTGCTGCTGAAACAAACTGTGTGGCCTGGAAGGTGAGGGTCTGCAGGAATCAGCGTATCAGGGGAAAACCTGGGTGGTACTCTGGAAGTAAAAAGGAGTGCTGGTTCCACCAGAAGCAGACTCTTCCTTCTCCTGAAGTATCGCATGCAGGATAGTGCTATCGCTGCATACATAAATAAGAGGTTGAAAGCAAACCCTAAAGAGGCATCTGCTTACATTGGCTATGACTATGAGACAGAGTCTGGGAGTTCAGAGGCAGGTCAGCCACGGTAGGAGTGAACTTCTGTATCTGTGGACTGAGGAGGTCGTCTCCCGTTTATGCCTAATTTCATGGTGTCTGATGGGAAGCAGAGGGAGTGTTTTCCTTCTCAGACTGATCAACACAGAGTTGTGGTCGGTGGTCAAACCTTTGAATGTCTGACTTTCCAAAAGAGGGAAAAAAAGTTTCGTCACTTTTAATGTCTATGTGCATAATTTTAAAAAGACAATGTTGAAATGATTGTTTTGTAAAGAGATAAACTCTTAAAGGATCTAAGGATTAAATTTTTTTTACAGCAAAAAAAGTTCTTTTTAAATTGGGCCTCCATCCTTTCAACTGTAGAAAACACATGGTGACCCCCTGGCACAGTCCCCTGGACCCTTTTTACCTCATCATTACTGGTGACAAAGATCCTGCAAAATGTCAAAATAAGGAAGGCTGTGGGTCCGGACATGCTCTGAAGTGCTGCAAAATTAATTGTGGATTCATACATTTAAGCATCAACGTTTTTACATTCATTCGATCTCTGGTCAAGTGGAGATTGTTCCTACCTTCTTTGCGAAACATTTTAGTTTGAACCCAGACTTAGATTGAACAAAAAAAATTCTCCTCAATTCTTGAATAGCTCAGATTTTTTTCAATTAGACTGTAAAACAGGACTTTCGGACACAGGGAAATTGTGTCCCCTTTTTGTCACAAGACAAAATAAACAAAAATTAATTCACAGTTGATATCACATTTTGAGATTTTAATCGTTAGCTATTCATGTATATTTTTAGGGTTTCTATGCATGCTGAAGACACAGATGGCAAACACATTTAGTGTTCTTCAACAAATAAAGGTTATTAGGTTTTAATTTTTAATACTTTTGGGGGTTCTCTTTTAGATCAGTTTTTGCACTGTAGCACCATAAAGCCTCTGAATAAATTAGTAAACACTTGAAAATATGAATGTTTTAAAACATAGATAGCACAGGTGGCTGGGATTGGATTGTTCTCTCAGTTCATAATGGGGACTCCCAGGATAAACTCCCTGAAAACTACAAAAATGCAGAAAGCCCAAGTTCCTTGAAATCAATTTAAAATCCCATTTAATTGTTCTAAATAACTACTAACTGAAACATTATTAATTTCAGTCTTTAGTACTGCATTTTTTTTACTTTCCTTTATCATGCCACTGCAACACATATTATGCTTTCTTTCCTGTTTAATCAGGCCCTTTTTATTTGTCCTGTTGCTGAAATGTGCAATAAAGAGCAATTTCGCTTTGGCTGTCTACACCGAGTACAAGAAGCTCTCTTCCAACCTTTTTTGCTCTTATTTTTGTGTCTTTAGAAAAAATAAATAATGCTTGGATTTGTGATAAACAATGTCAATGTCAATTTTATTTATATAGCACATTTAGCGGCAATACAATGTTGACCAAAGTGCTTCACATGGAGGTCAATATAAACAGAATGCAGTGCAATCAAAATGCAATCAGAAGCCATAAAACTAAAGAAGCCATAAAACCTCAGCCTGTGTTCAAGTACACAACATTTCAGCATGTCAATCTTTTCCTTGTCTTTCTCAGAAACTGTGACTTTAATGCAGAAGAGAGAAGCCAAGGAGTGGAGCCAGTTCTCACGTAAACATGCTGCAGTGGGTCTGTAGAAATGAAATAAATGCATCATGATGAAATCTAAAGTGTCCTTTGCTGTGTCTTGTTGCTACATGTATGGACTGAACTCAATTCTACAAAATTTTGTAATCAAATTTGTATTACCAAAAAATTTGCAAACAAAAGTTGTCGAATAGAAAACTTTAAGGTATAATCTGACATATCCCAGATTAATATGTGTAATTTGTTCTGAATTCTACACGGTATTATTCAGGAATATTAAGTATAATTCTTTGAGCTGACTGGGTACCTGCCTCCCATGTCGCACTTTTAGCCAATCACAGTAGAAATAGCAGCTGAGACGTTTCATAGCCTTGATTTGTTTCATAGAGTTAACTGATAAATCAAACTCTTACCAAATCCGCTCAGGATGAACATGCAAACATCTTTCCCATCCAGAACGGTAAAAGTCGTATCCTTTTGCTTGTTTTTCAAAAAGAAATAAGAGGGCATTTCAGCTATAACTGGCACAGCCATGATTGCTTTGCTTCAGCCTTCCACCTCTAGTTGGCACTCTGACATCATACGCTTCATTGCATTTCATTGGTCCGAACCGTTTCTATATTGGGCCGAACATTTGTACTGGCTCCCAGCAAGATGTATTTTCGGGATTTTGAGAATTCACAAATCTAAGGACAATTCATCTTGCTTGCAAGGTAACTTAGGATAAGCCTTCTGCTACATGATCTAACCTATAAACCATCCATCCATTATCCTGTTTTATTAGCCATCCATTATTCTGTTTTATGTCAGACTCTCCTCTGGTTAATTGATCAGCTCATTGGCCACTAATAAGGAGAAAAAAAAGAATAGTTGAACTCAATTTCAATTCAATTAAGTTGATTTATATAGCGCCAATTCACGACACATGTCATGTCAAGCCTCTTGACAGAGACAGTTCAATCAAAACCCAGTCAGATTAGTTAAAGTTTTCTATATAAGGACAACCAGCTGATTGCATTGACTCATCGATTCCACAGCAATCCCTCAGCAACTCCTTGGTAAACATATGTGTTTTTTTTAAGGTTTTAAAATTAAACAACGCTTATCAATAAACATTTAGATTAACATTAGTGTGTAAAAGTAATATAAATTATTATCTATTTTATCAATGTAATTATTGTATCGACCAAAGCAGTAATCCAAAAGATCTTAACTGTTTTTCCTGCTATGAGCTTGAACCCCTTGTGACACTGTCCTCTCTTCCTATTCAAATCAGTGTTTTCCTTCTGATACTAGGGTGAAAATTAAAATATATCACTTTTTGTGGCTTTAATAAGGTATAAAATGCTCAATGACATCATCAGCCATGACCAAGGAGTAAACGTGAAAAAGGATTTAAACCTGAGAGACTTGTTTTGGTAACCTTCCACCTCTCTTGACTGGAAATCATAAATAGGATTTACATGAATTAGAGTGTAATAAAAGCTAACTAGAAGCCACAGGAGAAAAAAAAAAGATGTCTTAAAGCCTAACAGCTAACAGACACGCTGAGCAGATGTGCTGAAAGCGTGAGGGGGAAAGAGGTGAAGTGTATAGGTTTAAACCCTGAGGCTGCTACCATCGTCTTCTCTTTGGGGACGCATCTTTAAAAGCTTATGATCACTTACTGCTGTCTAAACTGGTTTAAATGCCAAGAGACAGTAGGCTACACCTTGAGCTTTACAGAAAGTTGAGTCACAAGAAGAGCTAGTAAAGGGTTAAAAGTGGAAAACAGTTTCGCCTTTTTGATCAGAAACAGTATCTTAGAGGAGGCTGAACCTGATCATGAGCACCTTGTTTCTGCATTGAAGAGTGACTTCATAATCCAAACCAGACAGTGTAGACAGGCTGTTCTGTTTGAGCAATCGGCTAGGAAACAAAAATTTCTCAAGCCAACGTGTGAATCTGGCTGCTGTGTTATGCTGCTTTCCTCTTCTCTGCTCCCCATTTTAGAAAGCATACTCTTCAATTTCAAAAAAACAGTACAGCAATGCTGACGGTGAAATATCAGAAGATGAAGAAGGACTGTGCTTTTGGACAGTGACAGATTCTGCATTGAGAGGTCTGAGATAAGAATCAAAATGACACCATGCTTTTTTGGGTTTCCGAATGAAAACCACATGTGGATGCTGCACCAAGAGCAAATATTTATGCTCCAGTTTTAATTATAACAGCAATTTCCCAATGAAATCAAGCATCCCCATCATAACTCAAGCACTGAAATGCAGAAGCTTGTGCACACAAAATCTAAGAAAGTAAGAAGGCCAGAAAATGAGAAGAAATGATGTAAAAATAGCAACAATGTGGAAGCAATTTATGCTAATTAGGCCTTTATTTATGGTCCAATAATTGGGTGCATTTGAATTGTTGATGATGTTTTTTCTCCTTATTTTTCTCCCTCTTGTGCTCTCCTTCTGAGAGAAGATCAAAGCATGTGCACTTGAATAGATGTTAATGGTGCATGGCTGTCGTCTTAGTCCTGAGTAGTTGAGATCCCTCCAGTGGGAGAAAAACATAGAAAAAAAGGGCATATTTAGATCTTCGTGGACACAATTAGCAGTAAATCTGCCTTTATTTCATGACAACACTCTCGTTTAACCCACAAGAGAGGTTTTGCATTGATGGAATTACTGATTTTCTTAACCTTCACCTTTATTTGCCTTTTCACTGCTTCTGAGAAAGATAAAAATTGTAAGGCAAAGCAGAACCTAATTTTACAACATAATCCTATACAAACTTCAGCTAGTGAAGTTCTCATACTATGTGACTTAAAACTGCAACCTAAACCAACTTTGTTTTAATTTAATGGACTTGATGAACAGAGCTAGAAATGAAACAAACATTTAAAAGCTAAAAAAGTCACATTTTCTTTTCTATTTTACCACCCTAACTTAACTTAAAGCCAGCTTTTTTTGCAGTTACATCTGCGGGTCATTTGTGATGCAGCTCTACTCACTTTGCACACGGAGAAAGTGGCATTCTTTGCTCGGTTTCAAACTTAGGTTTTACAAAGAGCACTTGTGGCAAGTCTTACCACAATGCTTATTTTAGGTGCATCAAACATTTTCTGTCGGTGAATTATTTTAATCACTACTCAATCAAGTGCAATTACACCTATTTCAAGAAAGTTTTACTGACTTTATGTGTATTTTTCTAGTGTATTTAAGAATTTTCTTAGACGAACATACAAATATGCTTTAATCCAACCTATGTCGGCAGCAATTTGGGCATTGATCAGGCTGTCGGCAGCGGTTGATAGCCTCACAAAGGCTGTGAACGAGCAAGATCAGGAGCTGAGCTGTATGCAGGTGCGATTGAACGCAGGCTGGTTGAACTCAAAGGTGAGATGGGATAACATCTTGGATGTGCATGCTCGTTTCAAGGCAGAAAAGCCCAACACATTTGGAATATTGGATTTCGCCACGAAAGAGCCAGCTAGACAAAGACTCAAGGCTGAGGGAAA
>JAUZNJ010076881.1:4666-19889 GCA_034780135.1 Jordanella pulchra
AGAATCACTACAATGGAGATAAGTTTTTTTTTAAATGTGCGTTAATTGGACAGATCAGGATATAGAGCAAATCACAACAAATTTTAGATTCTTAGATAGTTTGATTAGCACATTTAACCTAAGATTTCGATAACAGAAATGTTCTGCTGTGGTCACCTTTGACCAAAAGATCTCTGGAGTTGGGCAGCAGAGTCACACACTCTTTTCACAAAGAGGGTAAGCCCAAAATAAAGCAGGAATTTCATCAAAGACCCTATTCAAATATATGAATAAAAAAAGCTGAGACTTAAAAAAAAAGATAACTCTAGAGAAAATGATAAAGCTGAACTAATTGGTCTTTTATTCACAGTCTAGTCCCGTTTCATCATTTTATTGTATTAATCATTCTGTTGAAGCTTTGATAAAAGGCATCGTCTGACTTTCATTCGTCCATTTTCATAGAATTAGCTATTTATTATTACGTTTGTCAGGTTCAAGTTCTTTCTGTGACTATTGTGGGTTCCGCTTATAATAAACAAGAGGTAACGTTTATTATTTTCACAATTTTTAGACTCTGAAACAAAGATGCAATAAACAGGTTAGGCTGAAGATTTCTATTAAAACAAGCTGGGCTTCATGTTAGGGCAGCAACTAATGATCATTTTGCCAGTTGATTCATCTGTTTGATTATTTTTTTGATTAATAATCGGATTGTAAACCTGAGCAGTTCAGGATAAAGCGTATTGATGGATAAAGTTTTTTTGATCTTAAATACAAAGTATTTATATATTTTTTCTTTTACAATTTTAGTATAAATTCTGCTCTAAGTTAAAAATACTCCTGCTTTAATTTGTCTTGTTTTTGAAATAAATGCCTGTAATAACATTAAAGAAAAGCAGATGATTAATAAGTTATATACAAATATAAAATTAAGAGTGATTAAATAAGAATAACAAGGCTTCGATATGGTAGAAGAAGTCTGCTCTGTATATTCTCACAAATCTCTAGGAAAACCAATCTAAGAGCAAAGTAATCTGGGGATTACTTTGCTCTTAGATACAAACACCAGGATTAGGTTTGAGAAAATCCACATCAGGATTCAGCTGCTGTCTCTTCGCCTCCACTTCTTCACTAACCTCCCTGCTCCATTGTCCCCACAAAACAGCCCCTCTGCAAGCAGAGCTTGCTTTTCTTATATTGATTTAAAACAATTTCTTCCTTGTTGTAACAAACACAAGTAAAATAACTGATATTAGAAAGAAGCCTGTAAGGACAAAGTGAAGCTGCAGCTGCCCAACAAACATTTTACCAGGTGGAATGCATTAGGGAAGCGTATCGTGTTGCATTGTTGTCTAGAGAAGCGATAATTATAGAAAGCATTCTGGGAAAACAGCAGAGGCCACTGCTGAGGGTTTTTCTATCTAGGCGTTAATGTCTGGGTTGCATGCGAGTAAAATCCTCATTAGTTGGATGAAAGCAGAACTTGTAGAGAATCCAACTCTGTAAAATACATCTGCAGAAACACATTTAATGTGGTTTTAGATAGATTAATATACTGAATGCATCTTAAACCCGACGACGTTTCAACTAAATACCACATTTCTTACTCAAACCTAGTTGTTAGAAGTTAAAGAGTGAGGCTTTGCCTTCTGTTTACTCATTCCTCTCTTACTGAGTCATACTTTTCCATGAGCAGAGAAGGGAAAACTTCAGCTCTCTTTCAATAGTTCACAGCCTGGCTGAAGTGCCCTTCACAAGCATTCATTTCCCATAAACCCTCCACACAGAAGAAACTTTAAAGATACTTTTCTCGGGTATTTCATGCAACAAAGAAGTACGTAGTTTTGAAGTGGAAAGGAAAAACTTGTTACAAGTAAAATCCTGATGGGTGTGGTTCAAACGGTGTTTAGCCCCATTATGTCAAAAACTTTGCAGAACCACCTTTTACTGCAAAAAAAAGGAGAAAAGAACAACACTCTACCAGCTGTGCACATCTGGAGATGTTTGCCCACTCGATTCTGAACATGCCAAAGTCAGCCAGACTGAAGCATCTATGAACATTGGATTTGTATTTAAACCTTTGATCTGAATATAACACACATTGATAAACTTTGATCTAGATCTTTCTATAGTAGCTGGCTGCAAAGAAAAACTGCTTTATTCAGCTACTGATAAAGTTCCCCTATTCCCCCCCCATCAATTTAAAGCCGGTCCTCAGACCCTGGAGAGGAAAAGCATTCCCTGAGCATTATCCCACCACCACTGTGTCCATCAGTGGGGTTGGTACACTGTTAGTTTCACCCTAAAGTTTTGTATCCAGCCCAGAAAGTTGAACACTGGACTCATTAACCCCACTGATAGCATTTTCTGTATGATTTATAGCAAAGTTTATGACTTACTTGACACAAAACCAAACAGAAACTGATATTTCTGCTGAGTTTCTTTAATCGTGCATCTTCAGCATCTTACTACAAAATGATGCACTAAGTTGTTTCAGTTCATCATATAGGATCCCATTTCAATAAATCACTTTCTAACAATTTTTTAAAACAATACGAGTTCAGATGAAACTTTGTTTTTAACAGTAGTTGACAGAATAATAACCATAAAAATGCTTAATAATTCAAAAAGAAAATAAGAAATCCAGAGTACTATGCATCAGTGTACCTGGATGACGAAGGTCTTGTCCTGGAAGCCAGGTGTAAGGCCCAGCATGCTCATGTAGGACGCCTCGTTGATGAAGTTCTCAATGCCGTGGAAAACTCCACGTCCAGTGGCCGAGATGCGGCCGTGGATTCCTCCCTGGCTGATGGGTTTTCCTGTCACGCATGCATGGGCATTGATGTCCTGTGAACACATGCAAGGATTCGGTTACATGTTCGCCTACATGCACAGAGCACAAACACAGGGGTCACGTATCACTGAGGCCTGAGTTATAGTTGGTAGAAACTGTTCAGATTTTTCTTGTGTAAAAATAGAGAATGTGGGAATTTAGGAAGCAAATGGGCTAAACTGAGGATTAGTTCAGTGGCAGTTCATGCTATGACTGCAGTAAAATTATATGGACTACCTTATGTTAAGATAAATAAAGCTTAACAAACATCGGTTTAGAAAATAAATAAATACATTTAAAAAAATTAAAACTATCCACAGCTCTATGCTGTTAGCCAGCCCACACAGGAATCTGTCACCTTTCAAAAGCTCAGTCAGGAGTATCAGGATCAAAGGGCATCATTTTAAGGAAAGAGAGTTAAACAGTGAGAGTTTAAAATGAGGGGTTTGTTAAATGCTGTTTTATGTGAATGAATCGTTATTATATATATATATATTTATCTCCTGTTTGAGAAAAACCTCGAAAGCTTGTTTTTTTTCTCTGCATTTCCCTTGATTCTTCTGCAGCACTTCAGTTAGCCTTGTTTACGAGTATCCCAATTAAAGAAACGTATCTAATTTGCTTTCATTTCAGTCGATACGATATAATTTCGATATCGAAGTAGGAAAAATAAAAGCCTTAGAAAGACAGCCAAGAATGCCCACAACAGATGACTGCACATTTAATTTTAATTTAATGAATATAAGCTTGAAAAACAAAAACGCATAAAACTACAGGAAAACCTGGAACATCAATCAGTGACCAATGCTGTGTTTATTAAAATATTGAAAATGTGTGTAAAAGTCATATCACTAATATTGAATTAAACCATATCTTGATATATATTGAAATCTTGTCCAGTTCTACCTCCTACAGAACAAATACAGCAATAATACCAGAACAAAACTGTTTCTGAGTTTTTAAAAGTACACGTTGGCAGAAAATATACGCACCTTTATTTCCATCCACTTTAGGAGTGGATTTGAATTTAAGCAAATAAACAATGATAAATTTGAATAAACAACAATTCAAAAACTCCAGAAAACTGGGTGGATTCTCAAAACTGATTTTCTTTCTTTTCCCACTGGGTATTGAAAAATATATATATATAGTGATTGAGGTAAACTGACACAGCCTGTTACATTGGAAAGACTAAAGAAGTAAGGATTTTTTTTTTTTCTGTCATTACTTTTATCATTATCACAATAATATCACCAAATATCGGCAGAAGATTTTCACCCAGCTCTAATCCACAGACTCTTCATAGAAGTTACTGAAGTAAGATTATTGTATCATCTTAGCAGTATCTATAAAGGTTTTAAACCAGGTAATCATAGTATGCTGGCTAATGAATATAAAAGTAGGAAGGTCTGTTTTGTAATTAAGTAAATAATCCTGGATCTTCCTTTAAATGGGCATTTAGAAATCTTCAAAAAAGAAAAGATCTAGAGGTGTCCCACAAGGAATCGATCTTGAATAATGTTTTTTTAGGTAATAGAAAAGCTTACTATATGTATGCTGATGATGTACAACTTTATGTTTCAGTTTCAACTCATGACCAGAGTCCATAACATTTTAGTATTTGTTTTGAATTCTATTTTGACACAAAAACTTAAGCAGAAATATGGAATAAATGATGCATTTCTTTGCTCAAAACATGAGCTCTGCTGCGGCTCAGCAGACATGCCAGTATTTTGTCATATTTAGCTTTTAAAACAGCGCCACTAAAGAATAATCAGGGGCTCCGCATTACTTTCCATATGAATGTCTGTGATTTTTGCTAATTTAAACATTTCAAGTTTTTTTTTTTACTCCAATCAATGGGATAACTAAAGGTTTTCCATTTTTAAGCATGTACTTTTTAAGTAAATAAAAGAAGAAGTTTTTACTGAAGAGCTACAATCTGAAAAGGTTTGTTTAGCTAAAAGAATCGGCACAGACTCCCATTAAAAATGTCTCCAAACAAGAAAACCACAAAAAGAAAAAACTCCTATGAGAGTCAAAAAGCTGCTCCGCAACTGTTTTCAAATATATATGAGAGAGATTTTTTTTTTCCCCTCATGACTTCAGCTAAGACCGTGATGAACAAACAACAGAAAGAGAATCTGTTCAACTTGAAAAGCTTCTTTAAGAGAGAAAAAAAGGGAGGAAAGTCTTTGAGGTCAGCTGGGAAGGGAGAGGCAGGAAATTAGTGCTCGTGGTTTACATGTGACTCATTCCTTGTTTTTGATTCGGCCTATTTTTAAAAAAAAGTGTGCACCACATTTCCATCCAAGTGAGAGCGGATCGGTTATGCATGTTGGAGAACTCACAGTGTGTGCGATGGTGTTGGCATAAGTGTCGGCTATCCAGGACATTTCCCTCTCTCCGGTGCTCATGTCTGGCGCTGGGACATCGATGCCAGGCCCTGGCAAACAAAGAGGAAGGAAGGGAGGGAGAGGCAGTTTCACTAAACTGTGCAAACTACGGTGCTCTGAGGCTCCGACTCACAGAGGCAAACATGACTAGGAGAGGTGGAGGAAAGATGGCCTCTTTACTGTAAACTGTAGAGTGAAAATGATTTTTCTAAATGGGATTTAAAACTGGATGTAGGCAAATAACCGACCGAACATCAAATATTTGCCTGTGTCCAGTCAAGGGGGAACCAATGAGCCGATCACCAAGCTAAACCAGCTAATGTATGTTCGTATGATTAGCAGCAAACACATTCACAGCCAGGTTACCTGTCAAATAACCTTTTCCATGAACTTTCTCCTTCGTTCCTTGTGGTTCAGTCGCTTAATTTTCGGGGTTTGGTTTGTGATTTTTTCCCCTCATTTTTGACCAATTCATTTAATTTAAATGCAAAAATAAATATAAGTGCATCTCAAAAATAAAAAAAATAAAAAAAAGTTTACCCTGTACATTGTAACAATTGATTATTAAAACAGAGTTTTGCATTTCGAGCATTTATTTCTGCACGATTCAATAATTATAGGAAAAAGTTAATTAAAAAAAAAAAATACAGTTTGTTTTGTTTAAGTAAGACCAACATATTTGTAGAAAAGACTGTTAACTTGACAGCTATCCATCAGAAGGCCATTGATGGTCAAAACAAGCTGTCTACACCAAATTACAGGAAAGGTGAAAAGGTCCTTTAATGACCATGTTATTACTTTGCTCAATGGGCCTGATCTGAACCCCAAAGAGAATCTATGGAGTCAAAACAAAGATAAGAGGCATCAGACCCAATAATACATTAAAATCTCTTCGAAAACATTAGTGATTTACAAATTATCTCCCTAATGGAATAAGCTTTTTATTATATTGCCTTGATATCCTAATCGGTTCAAACATACCCGAATATTATCCTGAATCAGTAAGGAAGAAAAGAAGAGGGTGGGGGGTATTTAACCCCTTTTATTATTAAGATTTTAACTCCATTAACTATATTTCAAAACCAAAACTTGATCTTGAGAACACTAAAACCTTAAAGAAACTAAAACTAAGACTTACCAATGAAACCCTTCTTGGCGAGTTCAATGGTGAACCTCCTGGTTATCTTCTCCAGCTCATTATCCTGAAACAAAACATTACATTCACATTATGAATAAAAGCTGGAGCAAAGCGGCATAAAAAAGTAGTAAAACTCTAGACATTTGACATTTAAGGATGCATTTATTTTATACATCTTAGAAAAGAGGAGGCGGAAGTATAAGAAGTCTTACCGAGTAGTTCCTGGGGTTGATCTTCACCCCAGCTTTAGCACCTCCAAATGGCACATCTAGGAAAACACAGAGCACAATGATATGTGCAGAATTACATTATTTACTGTTAAAGCACTAAAAAACAAACAGAACAAGTAAACTTTATTACTGTATAGCATAATTAGGATGTAAACGTTTACAAAATGCATGAACTTGCTCCTATAAGTAGACTTTAGACTACAAAAGGAAAGAAATTAAATAAAAACCTCACCAACAACAGCACATTTGTAGGTCATCAAAGAGGCCAAAGCTTTCACCTCATCCACAGACACATCGGTACTGTAACGGATACCTGAGGGAGAGGAAACAACAGGGGAGCAATTTACAAAAACAGCCACTTTGAAGAGAAAAGGCAACACCAGAAATATATGAAGCATAGACAGACGTCTCAATCTGAGCAGGACTGGACAGATTTTTCCCCCCACTTTTGATTAGGTTTAATAATGAAAAGATTAAAAATCCTTCAGCAGCTTTTCTTATATTTACAGGAAGCAGAGTCACAGAGCTGCATCAGTGGTTTGTGAGATAACCTGATGTGTTAAAGCTCTAAAACATTTATGTTCTCCACAAACCGTCTGCAATAAAAGCAGCACAGCAAAAAAAAAAAAAAAAAAAAAAAAAAAAAAAGAAAGAGAGCGCAGATTAGATAGGAGGGTAAAACAAAGGACACTGTACTCATGATTACTCAACCCCACATTAAGGGGTTGAAAATCTCTCCACACTCAGGTGCCCATTGCTGAATTTCTGTGTGCTTTGCTACACGGGTGGAAACTGAGTGAACCAATCACAGGCCTCCGCTCTGAACCCATCCCTCAGCCTGCACTCATCGCTTCCTGTTATCTGGCGTTTACTACCGTTACTACAGTAACATATGTGCAGCAATGAGATCATAAACAGGCTATGCGTTTTAAACCAACCCGTCTTACTGGCACGTCGCCTGTGCGAGTGTAATTTAACAGCAGCTATAAAAATAGGACATCCAGAGCAAGAGCTCAGAGAAACCTGAGGGTGACACCGCATGTTTCCATCAGCAAATTCAGGAGCGAGCA
This sequence comes from Jordanella pulchra, assembly GCA_034780135.1. NCBI lineage: Eukaryota > Metazoa > Chordata > Actinopteri > Cyprinodontiformes > Cyprinodontidae > Jordanella > Jordanella pulchra. Next base: position 12,313 of record JAUZNJ010076881.1, read on the forward strand.
CATGTAAGCTTGAGTGCTTCTGCAGAGGAGCCTTTATTTCCTGGACTGACATTATTAGAATACAGAAATCAATCAGAGGTCATAGGAAACATTAAAAACAAAGCATCTCTCGGCGCGCAGCAGCTGAACCTCTCCTCTCTTCTTCCTTTCCATTCATTCAAAGATCAGCCGAGTTGACTCAGACCAGAGCATGCTGATCAAATTAAATGGGAGAAAGAAAAAAAAAAAAAAAAAAAAAACACATTGGTGCCAACCATCCCCCACCCACACATCCAACCAAAGCAGATCTGAAACACTTTGCTCTAACAGAGGACAGAATCTGGCTGTAAAATCTGGCTATAATTGGGCTGTTATCACAGATCCTCCCTTCCAGCAGCTGTTAACCATCACCGCTCTGGAAAAAAACTCAGTATACTCACATCTCTTCGGTTAAATCTGTTGCTGCACAATTATTACACATCATTTTTTAACTTATCCTACTCAGCTTTGCAGTTTACTTGATGTAGTCTGTAGCTTCTCTATTAATTGTTGCTATTATTACCAAGCAGACCCTGGCAGTTGTATATATTTCTCTGCAAGTTTTATTACTGCAACTTCATCAACACCATTAGAACATCATTGCACCAAAAAACAAATTCTTATATCTGTTATAACGTCTGACTGCTGTAAAGATTTTATTGACCTTCACAGCAACAATAAAGGAAGATCTAAACTAATCTTGGGTTCAGTCAACTTGCTTGTGAAACCAGTGTGCCATAATTAAACTAAATTATTGTTTATTGGGTTGTTTTTTTAAGGCATTTAACTTTGATTCTATTTTTGTAGGCCTTCTATTGGATAGATCTTTTAATGCTGTTTATAGCTTTGGGTGCATCTCTGATTTTTTTTAAACAAAAGATGTTTTATTTACAAAAACAAAAAGATTACCTTGACTTGATCGTTTTTACTCTCAGTACTACCAACCATAAAAGGTGAATCTTCCACAAGATGGCCTTTAATTAAATGGACATCCATGGTTGTGTTTCTTTAGCCTTTTCTAGCAACTGCTTGAACAAAGCTGTTTTTTTTTCCCCCAGTTTTGCAACATTTATTAAATAGGAAAAACCAAAAAAAGCAAAAAAAAAAACAAAGTCCTGATATTTTCTGCAGACCCTGACCTTTGGTGTGTCTCTAGCTGAAGGACAAGAGTTGCACCAAATCGTCCAACACATTCAGTCCATCTTTATTCAGCCAATTCAAATCCTGCATCCTCACACCAACCCATCCAGCATCCAAATATCTGGTGAAAAGCAGCTTTGTCCAGAAAGATTGATGCACACATGCACACCTTCACTGAGGTGCAAACAAAACCTCTGCACTTTGTAGTTTGATCTGAACTTAGCTAAGGGTCTACACATCGTATCAATCATTAAACCGCATGAAAGATAACAGCTGTCGCTTATGTTCTTATTACCAACAAATTTGGTTTTAAAAGCCGCACAGCCAAACCTTCCCAATTTGAATAGTGGGAAACTAGAAACAAACAGTTGGGCATTTCAAAAATGTAAAAATATCAAATAAAGTAAACATTTTATGTGTTTCTTTTACTCAATGTAGGGGCTGATGCATTTCTATGTAAACTGCTGGAACTTTGAGTGATTCCAGGAATTGCTGCACAGAGCAACAAGTGATGGATTGACTCCAAACTCCTCAGTTTTAGATCAGCTTGTAAATCTTATACATGAACTATCACCGTTTTATGAATGATTTCGTGCTCGACTATGATGCCAAATTAAAGTTAAAAATATGAGCAGACATAAGAACAGCACTGGAACCTTTTTTTTTTTCTTAACTCCTTTTCATGAGGTAAAGATGCTTGTAGGACACCGGTAACTATTAAACACTGATTTATTTTCATCTTTAAAAGACATTTTAAATCGATCTTAAATACGATGTGAAGCTATTAGGTTCTTCTACAACAATAGTTTATGTTCTTTAGAGAAGGTGGATCTTTATCTGTAAAACCTGACGATGTTTCTAAATCCCCCCATATTTTACAACAATGGTTAAGTTAAAAGGACAAAGAGAAATCAGAGCACTTTTTATCCTCCATATTCATTTTGTTCAATTGAAAGTCTTAATCTCTTATAGTTCAAATGAACTCCAAACATTCGCTCATTTTAGGGCAGAAGCTGCCGATTATTTTAGTAATCGATTAATCTACTGAAAAAGAGATACTATAATCAAAATTCCTCAATAAAAGTCATTTGAACTTAAAACAATATTAAACTTTTTCAATTCATGTTTATCGATTTTGCAATTCAGAGGTTTCAGTTTGCATTTTTCAAAAAAAGAGGACTTGTTTTACTTTGCCACCGTGTCTCTCTTCAGCCAGATCTCACTTCCATGATCATATGATCAGTTTTTCCATCTGATCAGACGCTAAATCAGCTTCTGTGGATCTCAGCCTTCAGTAACAACTTCCTCACTGACAATCGTTCCTGTTAACTCTGCTGTAACACGTGCAGCTTTCCCCTCATCTGTTTAAGCTCTACTCACTCTTTCAGGGGAGGTCTGAAGGGGCTCTAGAAATGCCTAAACGTGTCAGAAATACATTTTTCTTTTAAAGAGTAGCACATCTTTTCAAGCTTAATTTTTAAAAGGCCACACTGACACTAAAATGTCTAACTGTCCATAGTGGAGTCAACAATTTTTTGTGCATCTCTATGACTCTGTTAAAGTAGAAAGCTTGAACTTTGGGAAAATTGTTCCACCTACCTCTGCAACAACAAACTGTTTGCTTATAATGTATATAATTTGCAGTGACACATAGGGGGTTATTTTATGTAAAACAGACTTCACCAAACCAAGGACACCATCAGCTCACTGCAGGTATTCACGATACAAACAGACTTATTTTATGCAACTTCAATTTTACTTTTCTACAAAAGGGACACATAAGACGCACAGAGAGTTAATTATTCATAAGACCAACTGCCACTCAGTCATCTAGAGGAGCAAAAGAGTGTAGTTGCCCATTAGTTTAGATATTAATGCTTTCTATATAAACAAACTCAACTGTGCATTATGCTCATTTGATATTCTCTGAATAGGTCTACAGACAGCAGCTGCTACAGGAGGGCTTCAAAGAGTGTACACACACCTCTACATCCTCTCCTCAGCGCTCAACCATGAACACTGAAGGGCCAACAAACAAAGGTGTCTCCCTCTCCATAGAGGGGCTCCTCCTTCCTGTAATACTGCTAATAAATAGGAGTGCCTATTCAAACACACATCCCTCTCTCCCTCACACACACATGCTTTTTTCTCCCCCATACACATGTCCCTCTTTTTTTCAAATATTCCAGCTCAAATCCTTAAGCAGCCACTTTAATAATTATTACTACAGTGAAACAAGTGGAGAATCCCAGCTTTAAAATGAACAGAAAAACCTCATGGTTTCACAGAACAGATGCTGCATTTACAGATATAAAACCATAAGCTGGTACTAGCAAACAAAATATAATAAATGAAGGATATAGTAAGCAAACATATAAAAGTATTGCCTACTTTATAGGCAATACTATAAAGTATTGCTTACCAGTGCTTTTTGTGTATAATATAACTATTTTAATTTGAATAAAGCAAAGCCATATAATAGACGACACTGGCTGGTTAGGTTAGTCAGGCCATCTACAACTGGAAAAAAAAAAAAAAAAAAAAAAAAAAAACATTTCCAAACAAACTGGCAAGGAAAGAACCCGACGTCTTCTTTAAGCCAGCTGACCGGCAGTGTAGCATTACTTAATGCTCCATACAGCAGGAAAATAACTTAAGTCAAAGCCAGGATTTCTATTTCCACCGACTTGCACTAAACTTTCAAACGTTTTGGTACAACTGTTGTAATGTAGGGAAAGATTTTGGCATCCTACTACATTCACTAAAAGTACTGTTCAAAAAAAAAGAGCTCCAAATAGGTCTTTGGTGTTATGATCCTATTGAATCCCAACTTTACAGTCTGGAAGGCATTTTAAAATAAGAAATTGCACTAATCTTTAAAAAAAGAGGCATAAATTATTCTTGCGACATGGAAAGAGCTTTGCGACTAAATGTCCAAAGGATTATTTTGTTAGATTATAAATAAACATGCTTCCACCATTGTTTCTTCAACACCTACTTTCGCTTCTGGAATTATCACAACAGTATTAATTGTGCAGCTTCCTTAAAAAAAACAGCTTCATATGCAACTGCAGGTGGAAATTTTCAGATCCTCATTGATGCTTCATTGATTGATAATTCACCATTTTTATCCAGAAAATTACCTGACCTGTTGTAGATGAAAAGATTGCGCCCAATAGAAATGCACAAAGGAGCACAGGAAGTCGAATAATTATTAATCATTATTCCTGCCACTTTAAATAGTCTTACCATTTGATGATTCATGAAAGACTCAGAAGAATGGAAAAATAAATATAGACTTAAGGCAGCTTTTTGAGCTACATTCAGTTTGGGTCACATTGTTTTGTAAAGTAAATTACTCCAAAATGTCACATTAAAAATGATCTAACAATCTTTATATCAAATCCATCTTATATGACATTGGTATAATTTGTAGAGTATTTCCATGTTCTCTCAAATGAACACTTCAACTCTTTAGAAACTTTTCCCAAACATGTTAATAATGAGAGTAAAGTTCAGTTTGAGGGACATAGCCTATTGAAGCTACAGGTAAACAGGAAGGTCACTGCAAACTGTGACACTAAAGAGGAAAATATTCCTGATTATCATAAACAATTGTCCCATTTTCGATTTCAACTTACAACGAATAAAATTCGTAAAGTTGTGCGAAAAGCTGTCTTCAGACACCTGCTGGGTTGCCTGCAAGTTTGTTTAGGAAGCTAACACTGCTAACTAAAGCTACATCCGGCTAATGCTAACGGTTAACAGCGCCAGAGTGGAGGGTTGGGCTCTTACCCCCTTTGCATGGTGTCCTGTGTTGGCTGTGCTGGGCGCGGTACCCCTCCACCACCTCCCACTCTCCGTTATCCCTCTTGATCGGAAACGACACGCTCAGGACGTGATTGCAGGGCTTGATGATGCGCAGGATGCCGCGGACTCGATGTCTTTTCTGCTCGGAGCTCTCCCTGGTCTTCAGGTCCTCCACCAACTTGTCCTCTACGATAGTAGCACCACGATCAAAGAAGCCCTCGACCATCTTGAAGAAGTTGGGGTCGTCGGGCTGCTCGGCCGCGTCGGCATAACGGCGAACCCGCATCAGGGTTGACGACACCGGGAGAGCGGAGTCAACGCATCCCGAGGCCAGGGCACTTCCCGCAGAGCGGCTCAACAGCTCCCCGAAATACCGATACATGACTGAAACAAGCTAACAGAGTAAATACAACTATTACAGAGTTAAACTAAACAACCAGGACGATGGAGGGTGATGACAGAAAGGATGGTGTAATGAAAGACACAGAAGCTCCGTACTGTGTCCCGTCCTCTGGCCGAGTGGGAAATAGCATGCTGTGAGAGTTTGCTTTAAAAGGCAGCGCGAGGAGGACACACCGAGGTGCACGCGGAGCAAAGGCACACCACTGACAGCGCGCGCTCCCGATTTTAAATCCCACCCACACCCCCAAAAAAGTCATTTAAGGTTTTTGGGGGGGTCTTTTGTGTTATTTTTATCTTTTCTTTGACAAAGCAGAGTACAGACAATGTACTAATGTAAAAGTACTTCAGAATGATACTACTCAAGTAGAAGAATAAAATAGGAATCAAAAGTCACTGGCAGTTCTAGACATGGCTAACAGGGGCCCCTGTATAACTGGTCCTTGTTGTTGGCCCCTGTACTGAAAAACATACTCTACAAAAATTGAAATCTAATCTGAAGTAATTTTTTATTAAAAATTGGGTGTATTTTCCTTTTATTTGAGCAGGTGTTAAAAACTTTCCAATAGAATAAGATTAAAACTAAAATGATCGTATTTTAAGACCATCATATCTGTGTATCTTATCATTATCATTAAGGGAAAAATACTCATTACTTTGATAGTTCATCTATTGCACGCTCAAATTTAGTGTACATACACTTATATTAGGAAAGTTTTTAGATCAGTTTATACATTTCTTATGATGATATGCACTGAGGGAGGGGACCCCAACTCATTCGTCACTTGGACCAATTTTAATGTTTTATCTTTAAAATGACCATTTACATTTAATTAGAAACTAAAGCCAGATTTAAACCCCAGCTGTATTAAGATAGGATCACTTTTTTTTTATCCGTTACATCAGGAGTCTACAACATTGGCTTCATGGCTTACTTAGAATTATGCCCTGCTGCCCTGCTTTTTTGTTTTGTGTTTCTTATCTTTTGGTTCTGTGATCCCATTAAAAAATTCACCGGCTCCATCCTGGTCTGCTTGGTAAAGTTCACCTAGAACTGTCACTGCTACCAATTAAGGTGTTTCTGGCATTTAGATTAATGATTAATAAATAACTAACATCTTTAGACATTAGCAAATTAAGGTGCAAGAACTGCAAATGTTCAAATCACAACCTCAGGCATTTGACACTAATACTTACGGCAAACAACCTATGTAAGAACAATGCACTACCTCCAGTGTTGAGATGTGCTTGTCAAGATATTTACTTGTCTAAATGGTAACATGCTCAGCAGACAGAAAATAACACCAGAAAAAGGAAGCTTGTTGCCTGGGTGTGTCTCTGTGTCTGTGAATGTTTGGTTTAAACAAGCTTTTGCTATCTTCAGGGGTTTGTGTAGAATTGCCAAAAAGCAGTATTAAAGCAAGAGTAGCATTTCTTCAGTTATGATATTATGGGAATAGAAAAGTATGATGCAGTGAAATAGTACCTGGAATATTCTATAATATCTTAAAATATTATTGAACTCAAAAAGAAAAAAAATGTAGCTGTTTGAATTTATATTTGAAAACTGAAATATATTCCTTTTGGAAATATACATATTTTAAACTGATAAAAAGCAATAGAATGAATTTGTATCAAACCAAATGTTTTTTAGATTTTCTATTTTTATCTTGTGTCTTCGAATTAAATACTTTAAACATTTTAATTCCTGAGTTTATATTGTCCACACCTGCACCTTATAGTACGTTTTAGTTACTAAGGATACCAAGTAAACCTGGAGCCAAAGAAAAGTCGAGTTCACATTCATCCCTCTGAATTAAATATCACATAAAGGAACAAAAATATGATTATGTAAGTTGATTAATAAATATATAGATATTAATAAAATACTTCCATCTATAGGTAGATAACATAAATATGTATTTTTTTATGCTGAAGCCTTCCTTGTGTTACAATCTGTACTTTTGCTTGGTCATTCATTAGCTCACTTAAAGTAACAAAAGGGTAACAGTTTTGTACTTTGTGGTTTGATCAAAGGGTCTCTATGAGGCCTGCTGTCATCAGCACTTCCTCGATCTGATGGGTGAATGACACAGTTAGATAGGACATGAAGAGAAGGTCCAGATCTTATCATTCATTAACTTTCTCCTTAGCACCAATCATTACTGAAGGAGCTATGCTGGCGTCTGTTCTTTGTGATGGTAGTAGCC
>JAUZNJ010076903.1:0-21303 GCA_034780135.1 Jordanella pulchra
AATAATCTGAACTAAACTGTCACTGGAAAGCTACAGGTGTGCAGAGCAGCTGTTTGCAGACTCTAACTGACCAGCAAGTCTTACTCATTAGCCAACTTGGAGTAAACAAACTGTTCCTCAGGAGATAAAGGGACCCGCTTTATAAAAACATGTACTGTTATGTACTGTGAGGGGGAAGATGCCCCCTGGTGGACGGAAATAGAAAGCCGCCCTGATTCACCTGTATGAAAATGTTGCATAACTGAAGAATATTGATTCAAATATGATTGGTTATTGAATGAAAATGTATTTTGGTGGATAATAAGCCCACTGGTGAAAGAATACAAGGTTTTTAGGAGGTTGTTGATCGTTTCAGCCCTAAAGAAGAAAGATTAATATATATTCTTGACTCATTTTCAATACATCTTCAAGGTATTGGCTAGAGATTTCAGAGAAACTTTAAATAAATGTATTAAATATTCTGGATTTTATTTCAATCCAAAACAGATTCTCATGAAGGCTGTTTGAAAGATTAGTTAACCCAACTTTTTTGTATAACTTCAAATGTAGCTCAAGTTACTTTTGTGTGTTTTTTAAACTCTGCTCGATTGTAGTAGTTTGAAATTTCAACGCATTATGAATAAAATGCATGATTTCTGCTATTATTGCTAGTCTTTGTATTATTATTATTTAACACTATTATTATTTTCTAACTCCACCCCCCATTATTTGCAATGTCAACATTGCTGAAATTTAATAATTAATATTTTAATAATTGAAACCATTTTGCACTGTTAACTTCCTATCACTGCTGCCTTTTATTTTTATTATCGTGTTGCACTGCTATTCTATTTTAATTGCAATCTCATAACATCGTTGTAAGCTGTATGCAACAAGATTTCGTTTTGGCTGCACTGTGTGCTCACAACATAGCAATAAAGTTTAATTCAAAACATAAAACATATAAAAATGTGTTAATAGATGCTAAGGAGTATGCAGGTTAAAAATGCAATGTTCAGATTAAAATAGAAGAAAGACAGCAGGCTGTTCAAAACTGTTTGTTGTATTTTAGAGGACAGTGAAGCGTTTTTTTTCCAGTGGTAATATTTCCACATTGTGGGATGTTCTTCATATAGCCGTCCAATGTTGAGGTAGATGGAAAGGCTCCAGATGATGGATCCTTTTACTCCATTTAGAAAAGAATTTGATCTTCTTTCTCACTGTTTTGCCAGCGTATGACGAGCCTCACTGCATAGCATAGCCTGAATAGATCTGGCCCACTCTAACTAGAACCACTTTTCTTAAATATTTGATCAAAATCACGTCAGTTCATCTCTAGTAGTCAGGACGTCCAATCCCAGGCGGACAGCCAGTAACCACACTCCATGCTGCAGGCTTGGATGTCCTATGGTTCTAAGGTTCTATGGCTCTAAGGTCTAGGGTTCTATGACACCCAAGCCTAGGCCTGTTGTGTCAAAATGGACTTCAGATTTCAAAGAATATCGGGGGATGTTACATGTTGACAGTCTACAGTACCCATTACTGATTTACTTTTTAATTGATATAATATAAATAAATAGATATTTTAAAATGACATTTAAATATTCAATTTATATTTTTGATGTGTTTTTAATTATTTAATGATTTAATTATTGTGCATTTCACTGTATAACTAATATTGGACTGAAGTATTTGATAAACAGGTAAATGCATTTTGAATAACGTTTAATTTTATTTTTATTTTGTAATTTAGGCTTTATTTACCTTTGCATTTTAGAATTTCGTGGCATAATATTAAAATCATGTTTTTAGATAAATAAAAGAAATTTAAATAACATTTAATCGTTTATTTATAATTTTAAATTCATTTTAACTTTCCTAATAGGAAATTTATTTAACTGTGCATTTTATATTTTTATTGTATGATATTTAAATCATGTCTTAGGTGGATAATTAAATAAACACATTTAATTATATGAAGGGACTTTTATTTAGTTGTGAATTTCATAATTTCCTTGTATATCTAATATTTGAAATATGTTTAAGATAAATAATTGTCCCACCTTCTCATTTCATGGTATATTCCTATTTATCCTTATTTACATATTTCAAGATATACTTTGACCTTCCATATATCTCAGGGATGACATCACAGTGAATGCGAAAACCATGTTGCAATCCCCCGTTTGGTGTCTTGTGACCCTCTCTGGGTTCCCCACCCCCCACTGTCCTTGGGGACACAGCTGGCTGGCTGTGTGATCCTGGCTTCACCTCCTTCGCTGTTTGTGTGGAGCTGCTCTAAAACTAATTAACCATTTTTTGGGACGATGGAAGAAACACAGCTGTGAGCATCAGGGAGAACAGGAACCCAGATGCTGTCAGGGATTACAACAGGACCAGAGGTGGACTTGATGATGAGGTACGTCCATATTGTTTGAATTGTACTTTAAAAGTTATATTTAATCTCTGAGTAGAAAATATATAAAGATTATTTGAAAAGACGAATACATTTTAGATTAGATGGTTCAATTTGATGCCTTGATGCATCGAGCTAAACATCTGCCCTCAATTTCATCCCACTTTTTGCAGGTAACGGATACATGGCAGTGATGGGTTGTTTTTCAACATATCAGAGGTGTCTCCTTTCAAGGCCTTGCTGCTGTGGACGGTGGTGAGCCCAGGATGGAAGCAGGTGGCGTTATGCTGCCACTAACATGCAGGAGTGAGATGGCCAGAAAGAGAAGAGATGCCAGGAAGACGTGCAGCCTGTTGATGAGGAGCTTCCTGCATGCTGCACCTCATTTAAAAGTTTCTAATGTTGTTAGTTATTCATTAATGTATAAAGACTTGTGAAAATCTCAGGCTCATAAATTGTCATGGTTGTTTTTGACCCCAAGTCCTGAATGATAAACGGTCCACTGTGTGTCATCTGATCACTTGTTCTACTCAAACTTATCCAGAAAGGCTGTTAGAAATTAATCCAAAAGGTCTGTTTCTTTGTGTTTGTCGCCTTTCCTCTCTCCAACTCCTGCCAATGTCTTTTCAGACCTCCATGGGTGAGCTGGCTTCAGACTCCATGGTGAAGAGGATCTACCGATGCATGCGCAGCATCGACCCCGAACAGGCGGCACCGTCGGCCTCAGGGAAGAGCGGCCAACCAGGCAGCGCCACAGGGGTGGACCGGGAACAGCTGATCGTCTTCCTGGCGGACGTCCTGCGAGGGACCGCAGAGGAACGGGCCCCTCTCGTCTTGGTCATGTCCCATAATGCAGAGGGAGTCCCAGATGTTGTCACCTGTGAACAGGTGGCAGCGGTAAGTGGGGCGGGGGGGTAACAGGAAATCTATCACAGTGTTTGTATGTGGGTCGGTTCTCAGCTTCATGGTTTCTGCTTTTCTTCAGTTCTTGGAGGACCTGATTTCTGCTATAGTTCAGTTTCTGACAAGCAGGGGACGCCTGCAAGGCTGGATGCCAGAGCACATGGGTGACACCCTCCTGGGGGTCAAACTGCTGGCAGAGCAGATGTGCTCTGAGCTCAAAGCTTCAGGTGAAGAGACACTGACTAGCAGGTTTCTGGACGTCTGCAGGGATGCCATCCACTGACTGCGTCTGACTTCTGTCCTTAGATCAGGGAACCTGTGATGTTTCCTGTCTGGAGGACTGGATCTTTAGGGTCTCCCAGGTTTCCCTGTATTTGGAGATCCTGGTCGCCGAGGGCCTGAAGGTTTCTCTAAGTTCCTGGACGGCCCCGACTCTGCTGCCTCTGTGCAAGGAGACGCACTGGAAGGACCTGAAGTGTCTGCTGGACATCCCCACCCTCATGTTTCTGGCTCCACAGGTCGGTGCTTTCAGATTCTTTAGTTTGGGTTCATCAGAACCCAAAGACTGTATCTCTTAGATTTGGTTCTTCTTGTAGATCAGAAATGGTTTTTGCATCAGCTCTCGTGTTGCTCACCTTAAAATCTGCAGCTTATATATTTGTAGGATGTTTAAATTAATGAGTAAAAGTTCTTAAATGACAATTAATTAAATCATTTTTAGAGTTAGTTTCTACGAGCTTCCTATGAATCTATGGCAGCATTAATCAGCTGATCAACCAACACAGAGTATAACATGGTTACTAAGTGAAAGTATGACGAATGGTTTTACGGTTCTTCGTAGAACCTCCTCTGGCTGCTGGTCTTCTGACGTTCGTCTCCTTTGAACATTTACTCATCCAAGACCATGTGAGAAGATCAATTTTAAGTCTTATCACAGATTCTTTGTTGGATTTAGGTCTTTGCTTTGGCTAGGCCATTTTAGCACAAGAATATGCTTTGATCCACCTGAGCTGTGGATCTCCGCATCACCGAGGCGAGAACCAGTTGGTTTAATTACAAACACGCCTCCTTCTTGGAGGACGGTCTCCTTCTGATGACATCACCACTCTCGTCTGTGGGGACCATTGATGTTCAGCTTCCTAAATTTTTCTGAAGGATCAACAGCATCCTCGCAACCTGTCGCTCACCAGCAACCACTTTCTCTCCTCTTTTCTCCCTTTAGTTACCAGACAGCTACAGTGCCCCCTGGAGGCTGGTGTTCTCCACACACCTGCACGGGGAAAGCTTCACCAAGATGGTGTCGGGTCTGACGCACCATGGCCCCACCGTGCTGCTCATCAAAGACACCAAGGGCCATGTTTTTGGGGGCTTTGCATCACAAGCCTGGGAGATGAAGCCTCAGTTCCAGGGTGAGAAGGAAGGGTTTCCATCTTATGAAAATTTCATATTTGCTATTTTTTTTTTGTTTTTTCAAACTAATTTCTTTGTTTGGTTTCCATAGCTCAGATTGATATCAGTTCATCAGTTTTCTGTGAAACAAATTTTACAAAAAAGTACAAATTTTATTGCCATTTAGATTAAGTAAGTTCTATGTCATTTTTATTATAAAACTTAAGCGAGAAAAAAAAATGGATTGGTGTTGGTAGGAAGAAAACCAGAGGTTAGATTTTAAAGCCATATCGCCCTGATTTCTATACATAGTTTCTCTGAGGAAGGAGTCAGTCCAGAGAAGGGGTGTGGAAGCTTAAAAAAAAGAAAAGTGGAATAGAAAAAGGAACAAAAAATCTGCTGCTTCAACCAATTATTTTACAGGAAACAGCAAAATTTAAATCAAGCCTCAAAATCAAAACCGTTCAGCTAAATAAAATAAACAGGAACTGCCTAAAATATCAGCCATTAGCTGCCCTAAGGTTACATATCAGCAACAAGAAATCCATCAATCCATTTCTCGTTGATCTACTTGAATATTAATCCTTTATTTATGTATGAGGGACATTCATGCAGTTAAGATCGTAAAGAAATTACTTTTTTTTTTTTTTTCTTTGTGTGCTTTTATTTCTAAGGGTCCCCGTTAACAATGTGGCGCCATCTGCAGCAGGGGCTAATCAAGCCCCCAAAAAGGCAAAACACGGAGGAAGTGTCGCCGCTTGTTTGAATAGTGGGGACTGGAACCTGGCGTTGGGCTCAGATCTCTGTGATTTGTTTATTTGTGTGCAGGGGACTCCAGATGCTTCCTGTTCTCTGTGTTCCCCACGCTGAGAGTCTACACGGCAACAGGATACAACGAACACTTCATGTACCTCAACCAGCACCAGCAGACAATGCCCAACGGACTGGTGAGAAGGCAGGAGACCAGTGGAGCAGAACCTTACGGCTTTGCTTCACGCTCCGTGATTAATCCCCCACCCCACCCCACCCGCCCACATAAAAACCTAGCAAATAGTTAGCAATCAAACAAACCAGAGTCTGACTCCACTGGTGATCAATCATTTAATAGTTGAGAGTAATCTGATGAGCGGATGATTCTGTCATAGTGCAGCTTCAAAGTGGGAAAAAGACAGAGTTGGGTCGTTAATATTACCAAGATTTTTTTTTTTTTTCTAAAAGACAAGATAAAAGTTCTGACTTCACCTGGATGAGTGACCAATGAGTGAGCTTGATGATCCCAGAGGGTTTCATCTTTGGTTCAGGGTCATCTTTAGTCAGAGAGAAAATCTCTTTGCTTTGTCGCAGATTGCAGTAACTGCACAGGCATCCCTCATCATCGTAGATCTTCGGTGATGTTCTGTCCGATCCGCTTTGGGCTGAGTTTTAACTCAGCTGGTGCTCCTGCTAAGAAGCACAGTGTCTTGAGGTTAACTTCAAATGAATCACTAGTTGTTCTTATTTACATTTAAACATAATAGCAAGAAAACGATTAATCCTGGTCTTACTAATAAACTAAGGAAATCTTTGGTTTTCTGGATGTTTTCTCTGGTGCTGAGCTCCAGGAAGTCCTCTGCACCATCACCCTAATTTTTAGCCCCCTGCATTGATCCAGTATCAGGCACAGGTCTGCACGGCCGAGCCGCTGCAGAATATTTGGACGTCTTCCATTCGAGGTGTGAGGATGAGCTTTAAAGAGAACTGATGGCCTCTAACGGTGTCCTCTGGTCTGTCTTCTGGTCCCATCAGGGAATGGGGGGTCAACACGACTACTTCGGTCTGTGGCTGGACTGCGACTTTGGGCGGGGTCACAGCCGAGCGCGGCCCAAATGCACCACCTACGGCAGCCCCCAGCTGTCTGGAGACGAAGACTTCACCCTGGACTCTGTGGAGGTGTGGGCTGTGGGGAAACCCCCCCAGCCACCTGAGGTACGGGGATTGGGGGCGGGGCCACACCTGAACAAAAGAGTTTCTCTAAGTTACACTTGAAGGAGCCCCTCTGTTACTGTGGCAATCATGTAGATGGTGTTTTTTTTTTTTTAGCTAAAAAGTTTACCTACTTTTCATGTTAACCTTTTAAAATTATTCTGTGCATTTACTCATAAATCCAGTTCAGCTTGATCACCTTCAGTCTGGATTTAGACCCAAACGTGTTTCGCTTCAGACATGAGAGACGCTGATCTCTGACATTTGAGGCAGATTCTGTTCATTTTTGTCATCAGCCTTTTGCTTTGCGCACCGGTTGGTTGAAGCTTCTTGGATTCATCTAAGGAGGCCTCTAAATGTCTAGAATGACAGGAAACAATCCGACGTTAGGGTTTGGACCGGCTGGCCGCCTTTCAACACATGGAGCTGAAAACATTCCCAGTTCTGGTGAGCAGCCCAGAAACCACCAGGGGGAGACTCTGAGTCAGGCCCAGATCTCCCTGCAGGGGCGGCAAATGTCTTCTGAACTCAGAGGGTTGGTCCGGCTGGTTCTGTGACCCATCTTGAATCTTTGGTTAAAAGTTGGTTCCCCACAGCTTCCCTAGGATGACTGATCACTGCCCAGTTGACGTTTGATGCAATCTGCCGATTCCTGGTCCTAAATGTAACTGTTTATCTGATTGAGCGAACCGGATCGGCTGATGAAGTTCAGAACGCAGAAACATTTTATTTCTTTCCACTGATTCTCTGACTGTCTGGTGTTTCAGGGGGAGGAAGAGGAGGGTAAGAAGAGCATCCTCAACGTGGATCCAGAAGTTCAGGCCATGATGGAGTTGACAGGAAAGACTCTGCACAGCGAGGGGTTCAGTGAGCTGGAGGAAGACTTCGATTAGTCACAGGGGGCCGTCTTCCTCCCCCAAAACGATCAGTAGATGGAAATATTTTCCACTTTGTTGTATTCTTCTGGCTTTTTTAATCCACAAACTGTCATCTTGCTGAAAAGGGAACAACCACAGGTGACCCACCAGTCACTGGGCCACCAGTGGGTCTCCTGTGGGCCACCATGCAGGCTTCCGGGCTGATTTCTCAGCAGTTGCAGCTTAAAGCTTAGAGCTGAGTGTGAAATGTGAGCTTATACCAGCTAGCATGCATCAGAGCAGCTTCCACCATCTCTGGGTGTGAATTCACACTTGGTGCCGCTGCTGCTCAACAGAATCAAACCTCAGCATTTCCACTGTTAGAAAAATAAGACACAGCAAGTAGCTCCCTGCATGTAAAGCCCTCTGGGGATTTTCCTTTCTTTTTTTTTTTTAGAAGAAGAAATTAATGTTTAATTGTTGTTGATTAGTTTGTGTAAATCTGAGATAATTTTTTTTGTGGTTTAATTGTTGAGAAGTTTAACAGAGATCATTCCTTCCTGATGGTCCAACTGCTGCTCTTCTTCTGCAGATCGGACCCAAACCTGAGCCGCCCAGTTTTCCTCCTGTCGGGATTTTGTGTTCTGGTTTGATCCGACTGAACATGTCCTGATAGAGTCACTACAGATCAGAGACGTGTTCTCACTCAGGTTATTCTATTGCTCTGAAGATGATGACGATGGTAGAGGAGCTGAAGCAGCATCTCTTGAATGTTTGCGTCCATTTTAAAACCCTCCTGCCCTCGTCTTCCAGTAGTTAAGGTAAACATCATCTTAGGCGCTGATCCATAAACTGATCTCTGCAGCTTTGTTAGATTTAACATGAAACCATCGGCACAGTTTAATTAATCCAAAGCTGATTATTAATCTCTAATCTCTGTGGTTCCATCCCTACTGTTAGGTGATAAAACAGAAATATCCTTTCTGTTCTTTATGGTTTTTATCTGTTTTTTTTAAATATAAAAAAACTAACTTTGAGAATCACCTTTCTTTTCTCTGAGGTTCGTTTTAATGGCCCCGATGACTGTTGATGGCTAGCACACGCTGCATGTGGTGTGCGTGAAACTTGAAGAACTTCAGCTGATCTAGCAGACGTTTCTCTACCTCCGATTCTTTTAAGTTTGTAAACTCTGTTTCAACCGAGTGTCACGTTGTTTTTTTACAGTGCATGTAGTGAATCATGAACCGTGTGTATATGTAGTGATTATCGGTGTGTTCACCTCTAGTAAAATAACGTTGAACGTTTTTGTGAAGGTTTTTTTTCTGCTTGGATCTGCTCCTGGTTCTGGATCTGCAGCTAAGATACTTTGACTCTCTAACGCTTTATTTGTTTGGGACACGTTTAAACTATTAAAAGTATGAATTTATCAGCTCAGATGCTCCATATTTGCAACATATTTATAAAATAGCTGAAAAATACACAGAAATGCAAATCTGAGTTTTGATTTTGTAAGATAAAAACAACATAATGTTGAACACAATTGTGGACAGATTGTCCCACCTGAGCTGTGGGTCTCTGCAGCTCCTCCTGCTTCTCTGTATAATGCTGACTTTCAGTGAAAACTCTGAAAAGATTGATATAAAATTAGCAACAATAATCACCTAAGATGCATTTAAAATTGTTTGAGTTTTAGGAGATTTTTTATTTTCTATTTTGTTAATTATACAAAAGACCACTAAAACAAAAATACCTAACCTGAAATCGTGCAGTATTGCTCTCTAATAAAAAAACATACTAGATTTGAAATTGTATGGATCATAAATCAAAATGTTTTTGTATAAAACGGCTTTAAATGCTGAAAAGAAGGGAGTGAATTAAGCAATGTTAGATTTTCTTTATAATTCATACCTGGATTTTCATTTTGGTTAAAGGTAAAATTATGCAGCTATAAAGAAAATAAATTGTATTAAGTAGCTCTTTGTGTCATTCTGTGTCCCTGAAGCAGTTCATTCAAAAAGGTTGGTGATCCCTGGTCTAAAAAATGATAGGATGGAGACGTTTATAATACATTCTGGTCATTTTATAGACCTTGATATTAATTAGAAATATAAAACAGTTCAGTCGAGGCACAACAGCCTTATAAGCTATGAGAAAATAGCAACGGCAAAGAGACGGAGTTGTGTGAAAAACTTTTTACCCTCTTTCTGATTTTCTATTATGTCTCTTTCAGAACACTAAACAAATTTCATTATAAATCAAAACAAGAAATGAAGACAACGGATGTTTATTAAATAGAAGATTATATTATTAAGGGTGAAGAAAATCACTTTTTTACCCACTATATAAGCCAAATGAAGCTGATGCAGATATTTTAGAAGTATCATAATATTACTTTAATCCAAGTAAAATGTCAACCATTTCAGTCATTTTGGACCCAAGATGTTATCTCTGCAACCTCAAACTATTTGGGTGCAAATAATGATTGTGAGCAGAAGAAGTCAAGGCATCAGCCTTTATGTGGATCATTTCAGTTCAATTTAATGGGTTTCAAGATACTGTGAAGGGTCAGTGCTGAGGGACGAACACTTTATTTAACAGTCACTTTCTTTGCTTTATTGAAAACTTTAAAACCTTTACACTGGTAAATCTGTTCCATTAGTAGAACAGCTACTTCCTGGATTTTGTTTGTGTCGACTTTCATTGACATCCTGTGGGACTAAACCCTTCTGTTCTTAAAATCTAGATAAGTCTCCCTGAGCTTTTTTTCGTCATATGAGGCATGTTTTATATATAATTATTTATTTTTTTATTTTTTATATATAATTAAGGGACAGCAGCTTTAGTGTTGCCTGTCTGCAGCAGATGGGCTGCAAATGCTGATATTAGCTGAAGATACACAGGTAGTGAGAAGCTGAATGACAGCCTTGTATTCCTGCTCCCTCCTCTGCTCTGCTCTGCTATCATGCAAATACCCGAGTAACTCATGCAAATCTCTCACAGCTCATGTGATCTGCACCCCTGCAACTTTCTGGATCTGGTTCAACGGAAAACATTAATATCTGCTTAGTGTTTCTGTTTGTTTTTGGAAGTTTTAATTTAGGGTTTTATCTTCAGAAATCAGAAGAAGTCTGATGAAAACACTAGAAATCATGCTTCATATTCTGTAGAGCCTTAAAAATTCTTCACTTCACAATATTTAACCAATGATCAACAAACTAAAGACAAAATGGATTCCAGTTCCTGTCTGAACAAAAGAGGCTGCTGGTTAAATTCCCAGATAATTTTTTTTTTTTGACAAACCTGAAGCATTTTATTCGGATCTTATTTTCCTCATCAGTATAGTTTAAAAAACCTTTTATCTTAAGTTTAAGCTTTTGTAATATAAATAGAGAATAAATATTAAATGTTAAATACATTAAACAGGCCAGATATGATGAAGGAAACTCTTTTTTTCTTGAATCATGAATGTTGACAGTATTTAAATAAATATAAATCTAATATAAATATAAATCTTGTCAGTTTGCTGTTTTAATAATCTGTTTCAAAGCAGCAACACCCATTCAACAACACAGATGCTGTGCATGGAGGGCTGCAGGTAGAGGCGTGTTTCCAGCTGCTATCCTGAAATGACACTAAGGAGAAAAACAGCAGGTGGAGCTCATTTCTGCTGGAGCTCATCCATTGGTATGAAGGATCAAATATTGCAGGCTGACCTTTGACATTTGTGCAAAGTTAATCATCTTTGACAAGCAAATTAAAACTTTGCAGTTTCTTTATAATTTGCTTTTGTGTGACTGAAAACACATCAGCTTGACACCCAAAGGGTCTGATGACGAGTTTCTAACCTATAAAACAGTGTTTATTTATTCATTGTAAAGGATAATCCTCCCTACTCTATGCAGTGATTCTGAAAAGTCTAGTCCAAACTTCTGCCACATTTTACATTTATTCTGTCGACCAGCTCGGACAGCCAGCATGTGTAAACACACCTCTCCTGCAACAAACACTCTTGTTTTATTCATCCAAGGATCCTGTCTTCTAGGGGTCACACCTGTCTTCCGCTTTAGAGACCCTGACTAATTTGAAATGAAGCCCATCGGCTCTGTTTGGATTTTCCTGACATTTGTTCACTTATCTTCAGGACTAATCGGGTGTAGCTGCGTTCTACATGATAATCTGCTGTATTCTCCATTGGACTGGGATAAGCTGAGGTGGTTTCTTTTACAGAAATCTGACCAAAATATACAAGAACCTTTTTTTTCCATGTGTTTTTACCGGAAAGAACCAAACTGAAACTTACTGCGCCTCTTTTGATCGCAGCAAATGTACAGCAAAGTATGGCGGTGGCACCGTCATGCTGGGGGCTAGAGCTATGTCAGAGTGATTGAAGTTCTGTTGAAAGGCCTAATCTACAGTTTTCTGCTAAAAAGCTGCAGATGATTTGTTTTTCATCATTAGAGAGCTCAGAATTAAAATAATCAATTTTCTTTAGTTTTTCTTTATCTTAAAATACATGATCAATTTACCGAACAGAGATCTGAAAGGACCCAACAAAAGATCCAAACCCATCAGGGATGTTGTATAACTGGTCAAGAGATCGCCACACAGGTTTAGGTAGGGAGAAGGTGGGTCAGGATCCCAGGTGTCAAATCTGAATGTTTAGTTTCTGAATGTTAATGTTTATGCACCTGGGTTATTGTTGATTCTGTAGTTTCCTTTCCTTGAAGATTGGTTGGTTTCTCGTTTAAAGCATAAATGTCACTTTTTTTTTGCAGGTTTGGAAATGATCTACCATGTTCTCATCTTGCATTTCTTAAAAGCCGGGTCTGTGTTTGAGGTCAAAGCCCTGAGCGTCAGGACGACGTTGATGAAGTCCTTTTTCAGCTGCTTTAATAAACGTTTATTTTGAAAGCTGCAGGTCAGAGCTGCAGCTCTGCGCTTCTCTAGTTTGCATAGATAGCGTCCTTGCTTCCGGACTCTGGGGCTGTATAAGTTACATGCTGTGCCTATAATCCAAGTGAACTTTTACTTCCTTGTACTAAAGCCGATAGAGGAACTGACCGCCCTGCGGCTGGCCTGCTGTCAACACTCTACATCCTCTCCCGCTTCATTTCATAACTTTTAAAATCATGAGAAGATAGAAAACAAAGAACGACAAAGAGTGGCTGCAAAGAAGAGTTTTCAGAGGAAGGTAAGCGGACTTTCTTAGCTTTTAGCTGGAGATGTTGAAGCTTTCGGTTGAAAGTCGGGCGGCTGCGCAGTGGCCGCTTCGCACGGAGGAAGTCCGCTTCTCGGTGCTCTTAGGATGGAGGCTGCAGGTTCACCCAGCCGCTGCTTTGGTGCGTTCACGGTCCCATTTCCCATGATGGAAATGGGCTCTAGTGTGAGCCCAAGCGGTCCTCAACCCTAATGGGGTTTCTTCCTATGATTGGTGAAAATCTAAAAAAAACAGCAGATCTACTCTTCCTGGAACAGTCAGAGAAACATCTCAGAGGGTCAAGAAGGAAATGATTGGGGCCCCTAAACACAGGCACCTCCGAGACGCCCCATCATTAAAGGCCAGACGACTAAATGAAAGAGTATTTGTGGATGCAGGAGCACCGATGGGTTAGACTAGATCCACTCCTGGTTTCAGAAAATGTATCTTTATTTTTGGACTCATTTGATGCGTTGCGGTTCATTTCTGTTTCTGGAAGAGTTTCCTCAATTTTTCTCTGGGATTTTTACTGTATCCTTGTTGTTTGGGGTCTTTTTAAAATGAAGAGCCAGTGGTCCATGTCCTCATGTTACTGTAATTATAGTAAAAACCCAGGATACCGTTTTTATGAAATACATTAGTTTGCAAAAACCTAAAAACATAAAAGAGAAGGTAAATCATTTAGAAGTGCTACTGTGCCTTTAAAAAGTATATGTTCCCTCAAAGCAATATTAATATTAGAAATTCAAATCTGATTAAATATACATTTTATGTAAAAAGGCAGAACATTTACCTATCCAAGCTCACTGTGCGTGGAAAAGTAATCCAACCCTAAAAAAGACTGGTTGTTTCTCCAGTCAAGTGTTTTAAGGAGTCTAACATCAGCAGTCTGCTCTGCAGAATTGATTAAATATTTTTTGTCTCTTTGGGAGGGGGCACATAAACATCCTGTTTAAGATCATACCATCGCACCTGAGTGAGTGAGATTAAGCCCTGTCTTTGACTAGGCCATTTTTAACCCCCCGACTCTTTCACATTGTTCGCGCTTGAACTTCTTTAGATCAGGACTTGAGATGTTGAGGCCTTTTAGCCTACTTCATTTAGGTTATTTCTTCATCTTATGTGTTCATCAGTAATTTAGGTCTAGATGTTGTTTGTGTAACCAGCTTTCCAAATAATGTGTTAAGCACAATAAATTAATGATTTGACTTTTTTGCCTGAATTAATAGCCAAGAAAAAAAGGAAACAGAATCTACTATATCTGCAGGGCCCAAACATTCTGGACGCAAACTGTTTATACTTTTACCTCCATGGCTTGATACCAGGCTTATCTTCCACAATCCGACCATGTCTTCCATTTTTATTGAAAAAAACAAAACAATATTAACACGTTTGATAATTGGAAAAATTTACATGGGGATAAAAAAGCAGAGGCAGGTTCAAGTCCAAGTCTCTAAGGGCCGAAGCAAACGTTTCCTTGATAAAAGCATCGTCCAGTCTGGCATTAACACTGCATCATTATAGGTGAAGGGTTTGACACAGAATATGATCAATAATAGAATATGATAAGTCATAATATTTGCAACATTAGAACTGTAAATATGTATGAAAAATACCAGAAATAGAAGCTAATGACTGGTATGTTTATCAGCTGGTTCCTACTGTCTTTTTTTCACTAGGAACCGGACCTTTCTGGGTTTGGAGCATTTTAGATAAACTATGAACCCTTCTACCTTACTGGCTTATATTATCAGCAGTTTGTCCATTTTGTGTTTATATTCTAATTACATGCAAATATACACAGATGAAATAATCCCACGGACAGTTCTTTAATCTAAGCATGCTATTTTTGATAACTGTATAGTGTTATCTTTATATATAAACTGTTCTTCCTGTCCAGCTTTTTCTAATAACAACAAAAACACCTTTACTGTATTAGCCGAGGTGGTGGAACCTTTTTATATCCAGAAACTTTCACGGCTTCTCCTCTCTTTTTTGCAAAAGGTTAGTCACAGATGCATTTAAATCCATCTATGATGCTGTTTGTTAGCCATGCTGTGTTTATTTTTGGTGATGAGGGGGTTTTCCTTTACCGTACATCCTCTTCTAATTCAGGATTCCTGTTTTTGAATCAGACTTTTACGGTTTTTAAAGATGTGAAATACAGTTTGCTTCATTTTTCCCCTTTGCTTTGCCACAGACAATGAACTTCTCTGATACGAGGCAGTGAAGTATATATTTGTTCTGTTCAATTAAAAAACTTTATCGAGTGGCTGCTTCCAGTCAATCCATTCATATTTTTTTTTTTATGCACCGGCAGAGAGGCCTGGAGAATCGCTGTGACTCAAACTAAAGAGATTATATTTAAATGTGGCCCATTTGACCTACAAAAGTGGGACAAGAAGGAGTGAAAAACAATCAGAAACGCATGAAACAACCACAGAGAGAGAAACGATAACACTGAGGGGTAAAATAAGAAAAGCAACAAACTGAAACTGGTTCTAAACAGACTGCAGCTGCCTGCTTCCACTGGAGCCTTTCCTGCCGTATTATGGCGTCTTCTTATCTGACGGTTTGGCTCTAATATTCCACTGGTTTCAGTTTAATGAGTGACTATCATTCAGAAGGGCACTAAGCTGTGGGCTGTCCTGGAAGCTGGGGTCGGGTTATGGCTACTGGGATGTAAAGTGAACAGATCTTTGCTATTGGTAGACATTCCTTCCTGGCAGTTCTACCTCTGCCAATAGTTGTCTGTAAAACAAGACTCAGTGATTAATTGATTTCTTACTCCTACCTGAACAATCATTTCTAAGCTAGGTTCCAGTTGGAGCAAAGGAAAGAACGTGTAGACAGGCGAAACCTTGTGGTTGCACAAACTATTCATTTATTTGCAAATAATTTATGACAGACTAACTGGCAGCTCTCAGCATTGCTGGACCACTTTTAACCCTCATTAGGTAAAATGAAGTAGAAGGACTTTTTCTCATTTTTCTGATTCTGTAGAACTAATCGGCTTTCTGCCGCTCACTGGTTCTAAATATCAAACCATGGAGAGATGAAGAAGAATTTCATGTTCTGCTCTCTGCTCTGACGTTACAAACAGTTTTTACTGATCTCAGAAATAGGTGGTCCAGTTGTACGTCTGAACTAAACACCTGCTTTATGAAGAAATCTCTGATTCACCTCCAGAACACGTCCAGCCCAACCACATCAAGCAGCTTCTCTTTCATGGTTTCCATCTTCCCCCTCTGAGTGCGTTTTCCTGCTGCATGTGAATACCCTGTAACTGTACCCTGAACTGCAGTGAGTTAAAGTTCATCATTTTGAAACGTTTGAATAAAAAAAACAGAAACCAAATCAAAAATGACATTAAATCCTAGATCTGAAATAAGAATCGGAGGGTTTCTTCAACTGGTCTTGGGGTAAAAAAGATTTTATTTTGTAATATTTTGCAGAGTAGGTAGAGATGTGTGTTATTGCTCTTCCATTTAGATCATTTTGTCCATGTTTGGATAATGGCTTACCCGTGTGTCATCATTAGGGCTGCTGACATCAATCACCATCATCACTGATATGAACCTTAGTAATCCGCTAACATCATTGTTGTTGTTCTGTAACATTTTTTTTTCTTTTTTTCCCTCCACACTGATGTGTCTGCAGAGAGTCCCCCTGTGCAGCGGCGTTGTTTGCATGCATGCATACAGGTCTGGCTGCTCTCATTGGCTGCAGTCCTCGCCTCAAAATGGTGGGCTCAAAATGGTGGGAAAGTCCTCAGAGACGGAGGAGGCCTGAAGTAGTGTTTGATGTCAGGAAGATAAACAGGGGTCTTAATGCTGGGCATGGTGGCCCTCCATGGTTACCCATTAATTCAGTTCAGTTTATATAGCGTTAATTGAAAAACCAGAGACAATTCATGCAGATCACAGTTTTCTATCTAACAAAAACCAGCTGATTGCATCCAGTTATTGACTCTGCAGGATTTGCTCCTCCTGGATGAGCATGTAGTTACAGCAGAGATTCGCTTGCATCGTGTTGTTGACTCTTTATCAATCCCTCACACCGAGCATGCATGCAGCGACTGTGGAGAGGAAACTTCCAGCAAAACCAAGCTAAGTGTGAGCGGCCTTCTGCCGAAGCTGACTAGAGATTCAAGGAGACAGAAGCAGACAAGTAAAGGCAAAATAGAAGCACTGATCCATAAATGCTTTGTTTAGGGGCTGGAATGATTCCTCAAATGATTCAAGGACCTTATTTACTTCAATTTATTGTGGCAAATGTTGCGCTTTAAAAGTCTGCTTGATATTACATGCTAATAATAACCTACCCTGCTGATACGTGGATGCAAAATACGGGTATCAACAAAAGACAGAGATAGCAGTCTAAAAGTGTAGAGTCACTATAAACTTAACAAAAAAAGAAAATGCACAGTGAGACGACTGGCATCACCTGAGCTTCGGCTCAGCAGCTCAAGTCTTACTGTTGATCAGTTCTCACTCACTGCTCGGCCACCATTGTTGTTAGTGGTCAGCATGGAGGATTATGTAAAACCAGAGAGGGGTGCAGGCAGGAGCAGCTGAGAGGAGAGTTTTTTATGCCTAAATTGTAATATACTATTAATCAATCAGCAGTTGTTTTTTTTTTTTTTTTTATGAATTTTTCTTTTTTTTGTCTGGTTTTTTTGGAACCAAAAACAAGAAGTGTGTAGCTTTAACCTTTAGTAGACCTTAATAGTTCTTTTTTTATTTAAATAGAACTTTTCTTTTCAAAGTAAAAAAAAAAAAATCAAGATAACAGTAAGCTAGCTCTGACTTATGGTGGAGCTGCATAGTTGCTTTGCTTGGTTCCAACCCGGCATATTTGGGATGTGTTGAACAGGGTGTTCCTTAATCCAATAATTAATTCAGACAATGAATCTACACCAGCTGTGTGATTTTGTCTTATCAAAATGGAATAAAACATCCGAAAGTTTCTGACACTTTGTTGAATCTATAGCATAAAGGATTGAGACGGCTTTGAAGTCAGAAGAAGCTTCATCCTGATCCTTGTTCCTAATAAGCTGGTCACTGAATGTGCTGCAGAAGATCTAACTTAGGGACTCTGATACCAGGCTTAGAAACTGGCATAGAAATGAGATCCTGATTTGAACTCTACATTGGAGGATCGCATCTGACCCAAAGCTGTATGACAATAAGGAACCAAGGAAAGACCCAGAATTAGGTTCCTGTCATGTTACATCACAGTAGATCTGGACAATATTTCAATATCAATAGATATAACAATAATTTAACAATTTAATTTAATATTGATGATATGACTTTAACACACATTTTCAATATTTTCAATACATCACAGTCTATTAACACAGCATCTGTCACTGAGTGATGTTTAACGTTTTCATGTAGTTTTATGTGTTTTTGTTCTTAAAAGCTAATATTTCTTAAATGTTATGTTGGAGGATTTTTATAAATGTTGCAAAATATTCGTAAGTTTATATACTCATCTGTTGTGGGCATTCTTGATTGTCTTTCTAAGGCTTTTATTTTTCCTACATCGATATCGAAATTATATCGTGAAATTAAGAAATGTATCGTGATATAAATTTTGGACATATTGTCCAGCCTAAAATCACAATTAAGAACAGGAGATGATTTCATGAAACTCTTCAACTGGGACTCCCCCGTCTACAAGAGGGACTCCCCCCCATCACTGAAGGATGGAGGATCTCAGCTTATTATTAACCTAAAAACTGTCATTGCTTTGTTGAGTGGGAACACCATAGCTGCACATTTACTCCAAAAACACAGGTATTCTGGGAGGATTGAGGCATAAATTATTTTTTATTTAATATTTCCGTTAGAATAAATTCTTTTTTCGTTTGGTTCTGCTTTTAAACGTTATATTATTTATCTTTACACTTAAACCCTGCCATGTTGGTTTTATTCAGCATGTTTTCACTAGATTGTTGAGGATTATTGGTACATTATTACAGTTTCTATATCAGATTTTTAAAAAGTCAGTCTATTTTCAGCTTTATAAAGTCTAAATTAAAAGAAACAAGTCGAGAAACTGGTCATTTAATTTTTTTAATCAATAAAACTGTTAAAAAACATTGCTTAGAATGCTTTCATCCAAATAAAAAAAAAATCAAGTGTTAAGTACTTCAAATGTTGACTAAAGAATCAATAAGAATATGTATTGATTATGGAAATGGATATTTAGAAGTGGTAATGGATGTATAAATTAGAATTTAGTTTCTGTTTAAACAGAAAAAAGCAAAAAGTAATAATTAAACAAAGACAATCAGAAATTCTATTGATGAACAAATACTAGGTCCAGTTTGCTTCCTAGGTGCTTCTTTCTAAGGGATGGATTCAATTCAGGGGACAATCTCTCTACAATCTAAAAGAAAGTTGCAACAACAACCAACCATGACTGTTTAGATTTATGATCATTTATTTATAGTGTCACTGATAGTTTTTAGTCGTCCTCAAACCTTAATGTTTTTTCACTTACCAACTTAAAATAGAACAGAAACATTTTAACCTATGGAAGCATGAAAAAGATGATGGTAGAAGACTAACCAAAAACATCAGAAACAGATGCAAAGCAAAAAAATATTTGTTGCTATAAAATCTAGTCCAAACTGTCTGCCAAACATCATGCCCATGACAAACTACAAAAACTAACCGGTTTGTCATTGGCATGAATTTCATAGTAGATAACTTTCCAAACTGTGCTGCTGATTTAAGAGGCAAACAGTAGAAATGGTGCTCTAAACTGTTTAAAGGTTGAAATACAAAATAATTAACTGTTATAAGCTGAATAATGGAGTAAGGCAAAAAGATCTGCACTTTAGCTATATTTAAAATTATTTATTTTTTGTTTAAAAGTGCAGACGAAGAGCTTTGAAGAAAACAAACCAAAAAAATAAACAACAATCAAATCGAAACAGCATAGCATCAGTTTAACTAAATAGACAGACCTATTTAGCATTGTATATTTTGTTTTAACTAAAAAAAACTACCAATTATTATGGTGTTACCAGGATAACTGGGCGGATATTGATGTGGTTCTCTTTAAAAAGCTTTCACATGCAGTCGGCCAGCAGCGTAAATGTCTCCAAATAGTTGTTTTTTTTTTTTTTAGAAGAAGAAGTGGTCCTTAATCATTACGTTAAAATATGTGAGAAGATGACCAGACATCTCTGATTTCAGGAGACATTCTCTGTTTTAGAGAACCTGGTCCCAGCAAAACTTCTCCCTGGAAATTGTACCATTTTCACCATGTGATGAATTAAAGAAATGCTGTGTGAAAACCTTTTTTTTTTTTTACAGTAGCCACAGTGCTGAGAGAGCATCATAACAGCTATTAGAACACCTGGTTCCCTCACATGAGCAAATCTTTTTTGTGAAATTAAACCAAATCATTATCATTAACCTGTTTCACACGACATTTGCTCTAAGCTAACGGCTAAAGCTGACTTGCTTTGCTGAACCAACCTACTGGAAACACAGAGAAATGCTGTTAAGAGTGATTTACCAAGTAGTTCTTATTGGGGAAAAAACACTGATTTGCCCTGTCTTGTATTCCGCAAATCATTGATTGATTTGTACGGAGCAGGGAATGTGATGGTTTACGAACTAACTATGATTGATTCCCACTGTGACTGAGTAGAGATTCCCTTTAGGATTCCATTGCAACTCATGATTCATGACGCTGATTCTCTCAATTTACGAATCAGGCGCTTATTCATTCCCGCTGTAGTGCTTTGTTAAAATGCGAATGAGTCATGCATTGATTCATGCAGTGCACATAATACAGAGTCGCCTACTCACATAATAAACCAAACACTGAAAAAGGACAAATATGATCTGGAATAGATAATACAGTGATTTGTTACAAATAGACCTGGAAATGTATCTTCTTTATGTTTTACATAAGTCATAATTGAGTTGTATTTTTTTTTCTCCTTTTTTTTACCTGATCCAGTGTAAGATACGATAACTTCAAAAAAAGGTGTGAGAAAGGTTTGTCAGATCTTTATTAGCTGTAGGAGCTGTTAAGGAACATAAAAGGCTGTTTAAGTTCTATGCTTAGCACACCTAATGTCATTAAGGTTATGCTTATTGTCTTTTTTAATTTAAAGGAACAGAGGTTGCAGTTAAAACTCTGTAAATAGTCCAGTAAATATGACCAAAAACTGTAGCTACATGAAATGAATGATTAGAGGAACAATTTTTTGGAACAAATCATTTCAACGAACCGTGTTTTAGTCATTTATTTCCCTCTAAAGAACTGCTATTCTATGTTGCAGAGTAGAAGAAGAGCACGTGGCTCCACCCATTAAAAAAAAAGAACAAATAAAAGAGCAGAGCGTGAGCTTATTACCACCAACGGGAAACCATCCTGTGATTTTATGGTCTATGGGAATTGATGTTCAGACTGAGCTTATCCTTACAGTGATAAAGGTTTGTTTCTCGGTAGGAAACGTTAATAGTGTTATCTACATTCATTGCACCCTAGTAAAGAAGATGGGGCTTGGATTTAAATTGTTTTACTATAGTTGGGTAGTAAAGTGCAAAATGAAACAAACTTTTTGT